>JAHZNA010005147.1:0-33198 GCA_027743935.1 Sinodicranocentrus sp. ZH6 | reverse complement strand
CAAATGTGGATAGTATATATAGAAGAATTCCTAGATTTGCCCTTGGGAAACAAAAATTTGACTCTGTATCCAATGATATGTATAATAAGCTAGGATGGTTAAATTGTAAATATAAATATAAGTTCGAATGTATGAAAATATGCTTTGATATTAAGTCGGGTTGTGCACCTAATACCATTGCAGTAAACTTAGAATCAGGGGAGCATATTACTCGAGAAACAAGAAAATGTCGATATGCGATTCCTGTAAAACAAGCGAATAATGCATATGGTAAATACTCCTTTAAAAACCAGTGTAATCAAGTATGGCTAAATATTCCAGAAAACATTAAACTATGTGAAAACAAATATGAAAGAAAGAAACTGCTACTCCATCAATGTTTAGACTCTCTAAAAAGTGACTATCCAATTATTGACAATGTTTGTAACTTGTCGTGTATTGACCATGTTGCTAATCTATACAATTAAATCTTGTATTATATATTGAACATGATACTAATTTCTTATAAACAAAACTTGTATGAACTAACCGATCCTGAGGTGCAACTTGCCCGTATTCTCAGGGTTCCTCTTGTAATAATAAATAAGTAAATAAATAAATAATGCAGACGACAGAGAAATGTTTTAAGTAAAAGTAAGGACAAGAAGCTTCCGTTATAATGTCATTTGTCATTTAACACAAATGTTATTTTCAGATATATTGCTTCGAATCTTTGTAGTTTAGGGAGTTAAAACCTGATATTGGTGGACAGGAATCCAAAACAAGTTTACCCAGCTACTCTAAAATATTGACGACGATGTAAGGCTCAGGCTACTTTTTTAAAGCTAGTTTATATTACACGGTTGACTTCATTGGGAAATTGCGACAAGCCAGCTAGATATTTCAGAAACTAAAAGCACAAATCCAAGATAAGGTACGTCATGATTTATCCGCTGAAGAGACAAGAGGAGAATAAAAAATAAGATGAATCAGTGATGGATGCTGGTCCACAATTACGTGAAATCGCCATTGCCATTCATTTTTATCTCAAAAAGCTAAAATCCTGCCTCCTTGAAGAATAATTAGTTGTGAAAACTGGTGAAAAGAGAAACCCAATTTTACTCACGAAGTTTCCAACAGAATGCAGAACCTTTCGTATTCCGCCAGCAAGGCTGTTTTTTCTAAATTGGGTTAGGACTTTTTCAAAAGTATCTCTTTTCCATGGGAAACTGCATTTTGACAAGGGATTCCACGTCAAAACCTATTATTTTACAGGTTGCTTATTCTGCACCATCATTTAAGTAGTTTTGTGAAAACCTCTGCCTTGTCAGAATAAAATGTGCTTTTAGAGAAAACTAGTGGAGAGGAAAGATCTGAGACTAAAACAAATTCCAGGAATTTCCCTCTGGAAATCGACATCCTATAAATAGAATAAACAACATGCTGTTGCAACTTAATACTCATCTCATGTCAGGAGAAAACCCTTTAAGAAATGTCCTGTACCGTTTTCAATCACTTTTCTTCTAGGTCAAACCATAAATCGACACGATCCCTATTTTGCAGCGTTCATTATAAATGACCCAGGGAAGGAGCAGTGTCAACATGGTGGGGAATCGAACTCAGCTAACATATGAATCCTCCGCTGGCTTGAAACCCCTGCCATAAATAAGTAATAGCTTAATTCTCTCTCACGCTCTATAATGCTACTAAAACATCAATTTTGCGAATAAATTAGAAAAATATGAGAAGCTATTGTCATTTCCTCTAGAAAAAAATTTAGATGCACAGTAAAAACTTGAAAGAACGAGATGATTAGACCTTCGGCATTGTAAATTTTTCATGAATAGAGATGAATTCAATGGGAAAAATATCAAATGTCTTACATTTGTCTCAAATGACCATAGAATAGGGTTAAAATGCAAATGCATGGGATGTAATTTACAAAGAAATCTCATTTCCTAATTCCCGTCTGAGCTGTTTTAACTCTCATTTTATCTTTATTCAAAGTTATCCCTCTCGGCAAAAACAAGTTGTCTCAGGAACCGTCCAAGAGTCATCTGTGAGAATAGGGGCGAATAAAAAAACAAGTGGAATCCAATGACTATGAAAAATGATGATAAGGGGAATGAGGAAAATGTGAATGATTAATGAGAATGGGTTGTACCTACATATTATATAGCTTTCAAAAAACAGCCCCCGGAACAAAATATCTAAGCATGTATTTGTTTGTACCATACCACAATGAATATATTGTGATATATGGAAAGAACGGCATTGGAACTAGGTAATCGTAGCCTCTCATTTTCTTTAGTTAACCATCACTATTATTATCTCTTTGTAGAAAAAGGCTCCAACAATATGGACGATATTTATACATAAAAACGAACGCTTATTTTGCCTTTACTTCACCACAAACAAGACTGGATACAATCAGTGCCATTATATTCCTACAACTAATCCTGTCCGCAACGCCGTAGTTGTCCAGAAAGAAAAGATGCTCTACTTTTTTCACCTATTTTTCTTAATTTCGCGCTAGATGAAGAAAGGAAAAAATCCTTTTGCACAAACAGGACAAGAATAGTGTTTAAGTTTAAACTGTGCTTGAAAGTAAAGTGAAAGTTAACGAGTGTGGAGCACATCCTTACTACTTCAAGCTAAATGATGAGTGACACTTTTAGAAAGAAAAGCCACAGTGTAATCTTCATTGTTATTTTAGATACAACCATAGACATTTTTTCCTGAACAGGTTTTCCTTATGTATAAATACTTGTGTAGAGATACAGCCTATATTTAGGTAAATCCACAAACCCGCGTGAATTCCCGCAGACAAAATGACAGATATTAAAAGGGAAGATTTAGTTTGGCTAAAAAGATATAAAATGTACATTATGAATACTTTTGCCTAGCCATACCATCCAACCAGTGACAGGTTGAAAAGGGGCATATTATGGAATCTCATTTCTCTCTCTTTTACACTCACTGGATCGTGACTAAGTTCAGAGCCAAGATTGAGGAATGGCATGAATTAATGGGTAGAAAACCACGGTAAAATAAATCTTGTCTCTAATATTGAAAGCTTATAAATTACTTAATTGGTCTATGTGATTCTTATAGCTGTCAGGAAGGCGCGGATCTGTTAGCTTCTTTGGGAGACATTTATCTTTCTCGAGGAGCACAAGGATTTGCTCAAAGCTGCTAGCTATGGTTTCCCAAGTAGCAAATGGAAACTGCTGCAGAACGAAAGGGAAAAGAATAAAGTTGACGTTGGGTGTCGTGTCGTTACCGTAATAGTCAAACAATGAACGAGCTCTACGACAAAGGAAACGAGAGTAATATGCAGTAATAGGAAGGAAAGCAGGATTGAATCGTACATTGCATTTTTTGCGTCATTCACATTCAGGCTGCACTAATGCAGCAATGTGCACAGAAAGCAAACATTAGTTGGAAGTGTTTGTGAAGAAGTTCGTAAAATACGTATTTTCAAACTGGCGGAAATTCTAGGATGAATATCTGGCAAGTATCTCTCTGCAGAGTTTTGAAACAACGTAGGCTATGTTTAACTAACCATTCTAGTGTTTCACTAGAAATACTGCTTTTATTTTTGCGTTTCTTCATTCTGCTTTCCTTCTCCGTTCCAAAGAGAAGAAAAGAAGGCTATGAGCAGTGCCACAACTGCTGTCATAAAAACTAAAAAAAGGAAAAGGCTACAAAGCACAGAGTTGGATGAGAGGATAGAAAAAAGTGTGTAAAATGTTCAAGTCAACAAGCAATAGCAAACCAAAAGTGGAAGCAAGAGCACTCCTCCCTTTTTTTCGCAAGAGAATTGAAAGGATTTCATTCAAGATATTTTTCAAGAAAATCAGCTTGGCTCTTGGCTTTCTCCAGTGTAAAGCAAAAAAAAAACATACGTGTGAGATGGTGATGATGATACTATCTTAACATTTTTTCCCTCTTCTCGTCTCTCCTCAGTAGAAAGATATA
The DNA here is from genome assembly GCA_027743935.1 of Sinodicranocentrus sp. ZH6. Lineage (NCBI taxonomy): Eukaryota > Metazoa > Arthropoda > Collembola > Entomobryomorpha > Entomobryidae > Sinodicranocentrus > Sinodicranocentrus sp. ZH6. Next base: position 29,238 of record JAHZNA010005147.1, on the reverse strand, counting down.
ATCATTCTAGGTAGGTAAAAGAATTCTAGAAGTTGTACTTAATAATATCCGATTCAGTGAAGTATATTTATAGGGAGGTACGGGCTGCATGCCGGTGAAGAAAATAAGCTTTTTCCTGATGGTCCACCCATTTAAAATGGAGTTTACTACTAGACCAACGAAAGACTTGACCACTGGGTGGTACATTTCTTAATAAGAGTAGAGAGAAAGAGGTGGTACGAAATGAGGGTTAAGCTGCTCCTACTACTATATAAAATTTAATATTACTCTTCCTTTTGATATACGAGTATAAAAGCTCTTGTACCATTTTACTTCATCCTTGCGATCCAAAGGTAAAGGTGTAAATAATAAGTTTGGTTTTTCTTCAAGCACAAAACCATGCCTCTTTCACAGCCTATTTACCTGGCTATCTTATCACGACGGGGAAGTCTGTGGATGGCGCAAAGAGACTTTGAAAAAGTGAGAGAAGGTAAATCAGGAAAGTCGTATTTTATTCAGGTTTTACAATATACTACTTCTATATTGAGGGTAGGTCAGCAAGAAAAAAAAGGTGATGGAGTCAAGTCTTTTTTTACTTGTGGTAAATACTTTATAGAAGGAGAGGACACGTAGACCACTTCACAAGTTGCAAAGCTGTCGTCCTTCTTGCCCCATTTTTCTCCCTTTGTTTGTATATCTGTGCATTGAAACCTATATATTTGTTGATGTATGTGCTGTAACCCTACTATTACTTATTATTATCTTTCCATTGGCAGCCATTCAACAAGATGGATTTTTTTCTCGTGTAAAAAGACATATGAGTAAAGTGTAGAAAAATAAAGATTATAGGACAATTGCCAAAAGAAACATTGCCCACGTGGGAGATAACAAACATGCTACTTTAGTCAGAGTAACATAAATGGATTGAATGGGGTTAAAACTTATTTTCGTAACTGCCTAAATTAATCTGGATTTCACTAGTGCTGAATCTTCAACAATAGTTTTACAAAGGATGATTAAAGATACAATGCAATAAGGTTTAATAAAGGTTATTCCCAAAGGTTATTTTAATTTGTTACTTTGAATGGTACAGCAACTGTTACATGAAGTATTTTGCAGAATAAGAAAAACATGTAATCTGTTTTTTCCTAAGTTTAGTTTTTCCCTCATTTGAAATTTACTAGAGTGCAACGGCAACTTTTCTAAATGGCAAAGGTCCGGAAACGCCATAGAAATACGGGGAAAAATCTAGACATATAGAAGCAATGACTTTCATTCCAAGCATTTATATAAGACTACCTATATAGCCTTCTCTGATCTGTCGTCTACAATTAGATGCTACCTTCATTCATTGTTTGTACAAAGACGAAAAAAACTTTCTACTCTTCCCTATCCTTACATTCCATCCCCTCGTTTTCTCTGGTATAATTTCTCGCACACCTCTCACCAGAGAATTCTTAAGTTTTTTTCAACTTGTTCCTGGAACGGTTGTTGGAAGAGGTTCCCATTAAGTAAACCTCATTGGTATGTTAGAAATTCCGGTTTATGATAATAAGGTACACATCCACACCCGGTCCTCATCTAAATACGATAGTATTGTACATCAGAGAATACGAATAATCCAAGCATATAGACAACCATCCAGAGATTCATTCAAGTTTCCCAAGAAAGACTCGTCTTTTGGTGAAATTAGCCAGTTTCCAAACATCCCTTTTCTATATCCAACTTACATCGTTCCATGTTAGAGAACTAATTATGGCCGATTGAAATCATGAGCGCTCTTGCTCTAGGCCGGCTAAAAGTTTGATAATTTGTTTTTCTTGCCCTCACTTAGCTCTTTGTGGAAACTTCGATGTTTTTATACATTTCTTGAACTCGCTCAAAGTCAATTATTTAACTGGAAACAGACAGGGAAAAAGAGAAAAACGGGGTAGGTAGCTTTTGAGGAGGAAAAGAAGAAAAAACTCAGGAAAGCATGCATGAGAGAGCTCTTAGGTGTGCAATAATACCTTCCTTCTGAGACTCACTTACAAAGAAGTGGAAATGGTGGATAAAAGAAGGGAATTGTAAAAAAGGGTGAAAACTATGATATCTCAGACTTATGAACTTCATTACACATTTCCTTGATTTTATCCCAGAGCTCACTTTCAGTCAGCTAAATGCAATGAATAACTATTAAGGCATTCAACTGAGAGCATTATTATAAGATTGATTATTCACATTATCATGCAACACTCCATTGAGCAGGGATAAAAGCTTATTGTGAAATGATACGATGGTAAGGGAGTTTTTTTCTTTGTCTTCTCCGCCATCCTCTGTCCCAGTGCCACACTCACCATAAACTTACATTTAGCCCATTATTCACACAATGGCACACATTCCAATTCTCCTTTGTATCTCCATCCTAGCGTCTCTCTCAACTAACTTAAGGTAGTAGCATCAACAAGCATGCATAAATCGCTCAACCCTAATTTGATCCGAGCTGACGGTCCATTACACCAAGAGAGAGACAGAGATACAAATCTACGCATAAACAAACACACAGCGAGAGAAAGGGTAAAAATGTGAGCCATTAATTTCAGCTGGGAGTCTACTCTACAAAGGTAAAAAGGTAAGGATGTGCTAGTTGCTACAATAAACAGTCGTTTTTTCTGTCAAATCCTGCTTTTCCACTTTGGCAAATGAGTGGGCATCCTTATTTGAAGTGTTGATTTGTGAGTGTTAATTTTTAATCAGACCTGAAATGCTCAACAAGGTAGTGAGAGGGGTGGCGTGTTGTGTGTTGAGAGAGACAAAAAAAGAAGACCGGAAGACTCTCAACTTACCAGTCGTATCAAATCTGGATGTGTTCTCTCCCCGAAATTCGTCAGACATATGAGAGGAAAGCTTTATATGGTGTCCAGCTCACATTCTCCAAAATCAAAACAAATGACAGTTTAACTCGCCCAGCATTCATCTAACAAACTGCCACCGATCCTTATTCAGAAGTAGCATGGAGCCGCGCGAGTAATATTAAATTAATGTTTATTGTTCGAAACGCAGCGTGTGCTTTATTCGATACTTGTATTGGTACGTGGTAAAGTTAGACTTTGAAGTGTACGAGTTTTATATGTGAGTACAGAGGATTGTAAATACGAAGAGGAAATAAAGATATCCCATCTGTTCAAATCGTCCTGTATTGACTCTCTCTCTCTCTCTCTCTCTCGCTTATATGCTCTTGAGTATACTGCAGTAGTAGACTTTACCAATTTTGTAGGGACATTATGTGCGTGTCAGGTGCTGGGGAGGCAGCAGGAGATAGCTAACAAGCTGAAATTGGGATAAAGGTAGAGTCAAGGGTTTTTAAATAATCTTATTGTCTCCTCACTTTCCACAATTTAAAATCCCCAATGAGTAAAACGATTCCCTGTTTGGAGATGTTAGTGAGCAGAGTAGCAGAGACTGTTCGCTTTGTGTTGACTTTGGATTGGCACATTTTTTCTACATATTTCTGTGCAAATAGAATGCCCACTCATTCATTCCTATAAATAGTCAGTCGTGTATAACATGAAGCTTGGCCCCTATCCACACAACCTTCCAGAGTGCGTTAGTAAAGAGAGCGTAAATACTTGTTATCAGCTTGTTTTGCATATTAATGGCTGAGCAGATGACTATTTTGCATTCATTTCAACCTGTTTTAGCATGCTAACCATTTACCATGACATTACGTTATGCCTTCGACATCAATCCTACCGCCCTAGGTAGCTAGGTTGCACTGTTTCATCCTTCCATTAAAAGATGTAGATTATACGAGACTTTTGTTAGCCAGAATAAAGTCCGGTGGCACTAATTCTTGAGCAAATACGCATAAAAATGTCTGATCAACGAGTTGGAATCGTATGCAACTCTTGTAACCTTGCCCTGTGTTGATGCCTCGTGCGATCGTGTTAGCTTAAATGCAATGATTTTGTGTTTTGATCGAAAATCCCGATTTATGCATTATACTTGGAAGCTTATTGTGCTCAACCTCTTGCGAAGTGATGGATATGATGCATGTCAGCGGGCGATGACATAGGCCATACGAGATATGACACGACATCGAATGAATTCGTTATGAGAATTAAAATGCGATAATAATCCTGTCTCGATAAAAAGGTCTAGGAATAAAACATTATGAGACATGCTTGTCGTACGCAACAATATTGGCTGGATAAGCAAGTTTAATTAAAAATCACAATTCTTCAAAATATTCGCATTATCCTTTCTTTGCATGCAGCTAAAGTTGGCAATATAAAAATATTTCGAGTCTAGCTTGAAATCTCTCAAAAAAATGGAATGAAGAATTTCCTTATTTCTCCATCAAAGCCAAAGCGGATCGAGCTTAATGTGTATAGCGACGTAAGACAAACTGGTCATTCCACAGCTGCTCTGAAACTACTAATTTTCCCAACTCCACAACATTCCTGTTTTACTTTCACTATTGCCCAAGTGAGCCTTCACGTGTTTAGATAATTTCCTCACTAATTGTAGCCCGAAACGAGAAAGAACGCAGGGTGGATTGTGTATTGAAGTGGTTGTGGAATTCTAATTCAGATTCAAGTATCGTACAAAGTCCCTAGTAAAATTCACATGAACTGATTAATAGCAGTGTAACTTACTTTCCGTCCAGAGCAACAAGCCCACAAGTGATATTTAATTGCCGCAAGGAGGAGAATTCCATTCAGGTTGATTGTTTCGTGTGATAAGAAAGGGCAACAACAAATGTAAAGGGAAAATGGTAAAAGATTGGACAAAAACGTAGCGGCTCCACGTTGCCACCCCATATCTCGGAAAAACTTCACAACTACAACCAGCACAACTGGGATATTCCTGCTATTCCAAAGAACATCTTCGGGTGTTCAAGTGATTTCATGTTAGTGCCTAACAGACATTTGAAACTAGCACTTAAAAAAGTGCTACTCCCTTTGGAGTGCGTGAGTGAATAAAAAACTATAATTTAAGGATTATCTGGAAAATACAACACGACGTACGTGGAAGTTAGCAGCTCCATGCAAATTCCCCTTTACACCTACCACATCACACTAAACTACCACAATTTTTTTTACCCATATCAACTTTCCACAGAGCACGCATCAGCACAACTGCTTACCTAAGTGAATTCTCAGTGGGCACAGAAGGAAGTCTGAAACTATCTTGCATCCATATATTACTTAACTGAACGGGATGTTATGCAAAACGTGTCATGATAATACGTGAGGTAGCAATTGCGGAAGCGGAGGAGAGAGTGTATACATTATTGAGACTTTCTCGTGGATTTTCTCATACAATTCCAGGAAACGGAGAAACATAAATTCAGAATGAGAATAGTCACAAAATGTTTCACTTTGTCTATCCCTTGCCTTGTCAGCTTGAGTGTCCAACAAGAAATATTTTGCTTTGTCGTCACAATAAGCATCCATCCACCGGTGTAGGTACATTATCAAGATTAGTGATGGTGGTGGTGAGTGCATTACATTTTAAGTTCATAAAGTTGAGAACTATCTTGTTTAACTTGCAGAGCATACTTGTCCAATTTTCTAACAAAGATTAGCTTAATTCATATTCCCAACATTAGCAAAGTCTTATGAATACAGAGTAAGGCGGGGAGCCACTCATATAGGCACATGGGGAGAGAGAGCGAGGCGAGGGAGGAAAAATGGGAGACGGCCGAGTAGTGGAGAAAATAATGACTTCAAAAATAATACCCCATATAATTCTGTCCCTACGTAAAATGCCTCCCAAGAAAGTTTCCCTATTTGAAAATACGTATCAGCTTGCATATTATGAGTGAAAATTTTCAAGAAAGAAACGCAAAAATGCTCATAGGCTTGGGACATTTATGGTTGCGGAACGTTGCGTATTGTAAACGCAGAAAGTATATTATTACACACGGCTCCGTTTACAGGAACTAGGAACACGTTACATTTTTAAAGTTTCCGCCTGTTTTTACATCCACACACATCTCAAGAAACTTCTATTTCTATCATCAGCTGGGCCAACTTTTTCTTTTCCCTTGACGAGACATTTGGAAACGTGGACTGGGTATAAAAGCCTAAACACCTAGAATACAATTTTTGCCGGACTCGCATATTTGCACTGGGACAATGCGCTGCAATAAACAAGAGAAACGGACGGACGGATGGGAGGAGATGGAAAATTATGGTAGGCGAAATATGAAGAAAAAAGTGAAAAAGTGTTAGAGATCTGCTGAGTAAATATAGAATATGGTAGGAAAAATAGAGAGCAGCTCTAATTTTACAGAAGGAAATGGGCATGTTGAAAACAAAAAGAGTGGATTTCCTCTCCCTTCTCCTTTCTTCTCGTTTCTCGCTTGCTCTCCTTTTCTACCAGCTTTAATATGGACCACCTTTTCATTCAAAAGATTTACCACTTTCTTTTCATCATCGTGTACGTGTGTACACAGAAGCAGAAAAAAAGAAGTAACAATGCAGCACACAACTAAACTGCCAGCTATTATAGTGACTCAAGCACCTATTAACTCATGTGTTTGTAGGTAAAAGGAAGAAGGGAGGAAGAGTAAAAGCATGCCATTTTTCTAGATCAAGAGCATTCAACCTTATGACCTGGACCAACGTAGGCCAGGGAGCGAGCTATAGCTGGGGGAAAATGAAAATCATTGCATGTTCTTTACCTTGTGCCATGTACGTTTTGATGATTTGCAACTGGTTTTTATACGAACTCAAAGGATTCTTCGTAGACCTGAGGAGCACGTTATGAGCATGAAAGTCAACGGAGCTCGAGCTACCTTCTCCATAATGCAATATCTTGAATCGGGAACCAAGGTTGTCAGTGAGACAGAAAGGCCGGTGGAGGAACGCGCTAAGCCCACACGTATTCCACAGAGGTAGACAGACAGGACATATGTGGCAACCATGTAACTTTATATTATGATAATTCTCCTATGATAAATGATAATGATGTTTAGAAGAGGAAAAACAAGTTGAAGTTGCGAGAAGAAATATGCTCATAGACAATCTGTGCCAAACCAAGAGTACATTTATAATGGTGATACTTAAAGAGAGAGAGAGACATAGAACACACGGAACAGGTACGAAGCAGATGTTGCTTATTCGTGGTGATATCATCATGGTGGTACTAGCAGAAGGTAATATTTTTCTAAGACAATGTATGAATTTGGATCAAGTGTCAAAAAAAATTTCAACCACTAAAGGCAACGCCATTTCAGCCCACGGCGACCAACATCGCCGAGAAGTTTCTTCTTCTCTCTTTTGTGTGTAAAAAGTATTGTAATAATATATAAGGGCGTATGGCTGTATATACGAGTCGAACCCGTTTCCTACATTTTCAGCGCCTTTATCCACAGCAAAAGAGAAGAGTACATTAAAAAATAAAACTTGGGCGAGACGAAGAAAACAGAAATAAACTTACCTTTCTTCTTTTCTGGATGACAAGAGAAAGAGAGATGGTGAGAGGAACACTTATGATGTTTGTTACTTCCAATTTGGGGGATACTGCCACTTTTGAAATACTTTGCTCGTATAACATATGAGCTACACACGAGGAAAACTAGTGTCATAAGTTAGCTGTGGCAAAAAAAATGAACAGAAAAACTGAATCGAGAAGACTGAGCCATGTTTCTCCCGACTCAGAAACTCCTGACTGACAATCAACTGACAAAAAGACGGACCAGCGAAGACAAGGAAGGAAGACGACTCACTTTTCGAGACTGAGGAGGGCGCTGAATTTTTCACTATATTTCATCCTCCCACCATCACACCACTACCAACAAGGGAAATAGTGAAAAGGAACAAGAATAAATAAAAATAGTGTTCCTCATATTACACACATCCTTTTTCCCCTTCATCTTCCTCAAATCTTCGCTTTCGTCGGGAGTTAGTGCATTCATTCATATTCATAGAGTTTTTCCTGTCTTATCTCTTAATATAGGTGATTCTCAAGGATTTCTTGAGAGGGGCTTGTAGGTGGTAGTGGTGTGAAGCCCTGCTGAGGGTGAATTAAGCATTAAATTTTATTTGCCTAGTTGTTCCCGCCCGTGAATAATTAAATTTATGTTTTGCAACAAGGAAAAACCTCAAAACATGACATGCTATAAAATGACTAGGATCACTTGAATAATTGGAATGTTTTATAATTCACAATGGAAAAGGAAAGAACCAGAGGACATTTTTATGGCTTGAAAAAAAGAGTGTCAGGGACCGTAACTGCCAGCTACATCCAGTAACATATATAATTACTCTACAGTCCACACCATCTTACTGAATCATTACAACAATGGATTTAATGTGTGCCGCTCGCGCTCTAAACAAACTGAATGAGTTATAACTATAAAGCAGCTGTAATGGCTTTTCATATTTTACTACATGTATGAGAGATTCACGATTATCACGGTGCTTCGGAAAGGATATGATTTATAAGATCACAAAATTGTCTAAACTGATAATGGTATTAAATGCTGTCATGTCTTAACCACCAAAGTGGAACCACCGATTCCTCTCCCTCCCTCGGCATAATATTAATATACCACCAAACAATATTAATAGGAAGTAATAGTAGTTATTTTTTAATAGGAAGAGAAGCCTTGCTTTTGTTTAGAAGCTTGCTCCACAGCTCAGAACTTTACATCCATGTTCCATTTAAAAGACTCCCTACGAAAAGTGAGTCTTGAACATGAGAGTCGCATTAGGAGTGATATCAAAGAAATGAAGTGATGACAGGAAGAGGCGATGAACAAAGGAAGAAGACTGACTAATATGCAACACGGTTGATGATGATGAACACGGGAAGCCGCTTTGAGATATGAGACGTGGACTTGCGCGAGTGAGGTAGTTAGTGTTATAAGTGTATGCCGTCTTCTCCTCCTTTTTAGAGTATCCATTAAAAACTTAATTAATTCATTATCAAGGGAAAATTAACTGGATTCTGAATAATGTCCTGGTACATCCCACTTTTACTTGGTGTGATGATGTCGTTACGTCGCTCTTCCTCTGTGCATTCCAGTCGGTCTCAATGTGCTTCTACAAAAATGTAGAGTGACGTGAGACCCTGGTGCACATCAAATAGGTAGTAAAGTTGGTTGTTAAATGAGAGGAATGAATTTTAAACAAGACATAAAGCACTAAAACAGTAAGCAAGGATTTAAACAGCTGGATTACAAATACTGCCATTGAATTTTTGATTTTTACAGCCCACGTGTCGCTGGGTTTTCAAATAATTTTTATCATTTATTTCTGAGTGTCATGTTTTGAAATTGGTATTTGCCATTTGCATTGTAATTGTTCATGCAAAAATTATGGCATTAGGAAGTTAGTAAGGCGAGAGGGGAAAATGTCAGATTTTTATGAATTGAATGTATAATTCTTGTGGAGTATTACACAACGAAAATTATGAAGCAGCTTGTCATTGAATTCAGAGTGAGGTTTCTCAACACTACCAACCACCGTCCTTTACTTTACAGTGTTGAATTTCTCTTCCCAATTAATTACCAATGAGATGAAAGAGAATTCCCGTAATAAATTTGAGGATGACATTGGTCTGTCTATTGTTATTCTGAGGATAATTCACCGCATGCATTATGGAAAATAACCCTGGTGTCTAAAGCGTCAATTTGCGAATGGATTTGGGTAGAAGTGGAATAAGTGCTTTGCCTTTCAATCCAGCTGACAAGTGTGAAATGACATAAAAGCAAATCGTGGTGGTTGCTATCAATGTCAAATCAAAATTAAGTCGGGCAGGCTACATGATCTCTTTTATTCAGAAATTCAACCCAAAATACCCTCCTCCATTTAAAGAAGTATACATAGCTAAATGTACAAAAATGAGAAACTATTGTACACATAGGATTCTACACGGTCCATGAGTGTACACGGTCCATTCTGCAAATGGAATTCGGACCGTATTTGTAATTAATTCAAATTAGAATAGTTAGGGATTTGTCGTAAAATGAAAGTTATGCACCAAAACTTTCATGAATTGCTAATTGTATTCTTTTATAGTCGCTTTTTCGTCAAGTTTATGGAAAATGTATGGAAAATAAGTGACTTATGCATACTTAGCAAAGTAACGGATTGCAGTTGGAGACATTTCTGATTAAGGTATAAAGAAATGACAGTTGTTTTTTTTTTAAAAAAACTTATACAATACAGTAGTATCATGACCTTTTCCGCCAGAAGAATTTTAATGGAATGGCAAGACAAGAGTAGTTTTGTTAAAGTATATTACACACTTTATGCTATAACTTTTTAATTGTTCAAAATGCATCGGCGGCTAAAATGCTATAAGTCACAAAATTTACGTAATTTCACTTGAGTCTTTGAAGAATGACTTTATGAGCTTTATACAACGACTTATTATCATCTTACAAAATTAGTACTTTGATGCAAGAGCTTGTGTGTTTTACGCGAAGATAAGTATCGTAAAAAATGCTTTATTTTTTTTTGTTAAAATGGCTACTGCAGGTTTTACAATTTTTATTACAATTGTAAAAAATGACCCGTTTTTAGAACATAAAGCATTAAACCACACGATAAAAATAAACTTTTACCATTTTTCTCACTACCAAATACATAATACTTAGAGGAACATACAAGCATCCACATTCATTTTCATCTAGTGTTGCAATTTGCAATCACTGATAGGATTTGTACGTTATATAGTTTTCTCTTCAGATAATTAAGTATCATTTAAGTGGCGTCCTCACCACAACAGAAATAGAAAGGGAAGTCATATAAACGAAACACTTCCTTTGTTAGCAAACAAGAAACAACCTTTCTCGGAGTAATGGGGAAAGAAAATTTACTATCAAGCTGAAAGAGGACAAGAGGCTCTCATAAAAATGGCACTTGTAAGAAGGAAATATTTTCTGGGGGAAGATGAGCCTTTCTGCTTCTGACAAGGAGAATGTGAGACATGACTGTAATACGTTTAAGTACGTCTACTACTTACTTGTTTTCCTCGAGATTCGATGAAAGTACAACAATAGAAGCTGGAAGAAAGGGTACAAGATGAGATGAAAGGAAGAATAAAGTGAAAGTTGGAAACTTGCTTTTCTGCCTCCTCCTCCTCCTCCTAGGTTTACCTAGTAGTCAAATAGCACCAAATTTTCTCACTTGTTCTTCCTTAAGCTATACTGAGGTGGTGGTGTTGTCGAAAAAGCAATCTTTTTTTCAACTCTGTTATTTGCTCTTTACTCAATGAAAGAAACACTGAGGAAATGTAATAGCCGTCCATCCACGGCTCTCCTGCTTTGCCAACTAAAAAGTGAGAATGACTCAAGAATCGCAAGCTACATTCAACTCAGCTGCTACACCGTTGAGTTGCATTAAACTGGTGTGCACACGAAGCCGTTGCCCGTTCCTAGCACCATCACCACCATCCACCAACAAGATTTGGCTCCTTGCAGGCAGCTGAAGCACAGCTCCAGAGCTCGTCCACAGTGTGATTCTTCTTGTGTGCGGTCTGTTGGTTGTGAATAGAGAAAACTTGCAGAGTTTTTGCACTGACTCTGCATCAGCCTCCACCACACACGTATATATACACAAAAAACAAGTCAAGTTTGCTTGGCTTCTGCCAACTTCCGTCTCCTTCTGCTCCGCTCAAAAGAAAAAGAGTCAGCGAGATGAGAAAAGCTCTGGACTTCGTTTTCGAAAGTAGCGTGTGATACTTACTTACTCCTTGCTCATTTTACTTGGCCGGCAACCCCACCTCCACCGATACGGAGGCCTTGTACTGGGGGAAAACCAGTTGGACTATTCACTTGCTTCTTTTCCCTGCTAGTTTTTCTTTCTTCTCCTGGAACATACATTCACTCGACCGTTGTGTGCGGGTTGTTTATGTGAGATCTTTTCCACTGCAGCAGTATATGTTTATATAGTCTGAAGAAGGGCTTTTAAATAGTCAAAACTATTTGAAACCAATGCTAATACCTTCTATCGCCCTTTCCTCAACGACCATTTGCACAAACTCAAAATTCTTGTTTTGAAGGATAGCGAAGGAGGAGAAAAGTGTGAGTTTGCCTGTCGTCCTCAGCTTTCATCCATGAAGTTGCTCTTGGAAGTACTTGTACATATTTGCTTGCACTTCTCATAAAATTGTGTGTACTTTCTGTATCAACTGGTAAGGTTGTTGCTTGCCATAACATAATCACTACAAACACATGAAGAGAAACTTATACCTCCACACACACACAAACATACATTTAAAATCGAGACCTATATATATCCTGCCACTACTCCCCCATATGTGCACACATCCCCGTAGAAAGAAAAAGGAAGGGGGAGATGGAATGTTGCTTTTGCCCTTTGCATCCTTCCTTCCTTCATTTCGTTGTCCAAAGGAGAACGTGTGACTCAAGTCTTTTTCTTCTTGTGCATCTTGCTCATCTTTTGTAGAAATGGAAAACACGTAGGATTGCTTTCAATGAGAACAATCCCTGTCCCTGCAGAAATCACTAATAATGGAGGAGAAGAGGCGCTGTACCTTCTTTATTCTCATCCCTTGAAATTCCGGAAACACAAAGAACTCACCACACCACTAACAAAGTAACTAGTTATAACGGAGAAAGACACGGACTATGTCTGTTGTTCCGTGTCTTGTTTCTCGCCACTAATTCCTACTTGAAGCTCTCAACAAGAGCGCTTCTAAGAACGACGCACCACCACACACTTGCATTTACACAGTTTGTAGTTACAGTTGGAACACAAGTTATGTTCTATTTACACTTGACACAGTACTATTCAATGTGGAGAGCGGAGCCATCCAAGCACCAACAAAATAGTGAGGAATTTTGTACAATGACAATGAAGAACGGATTTTTTTAAATGTTTTAATGCCATTTTTGGGATGATGATAAAATGATAATGAGTTGCCTTTTCTCGTAAAAACACTGATCTAGTGAACTAGCTCTAACCTATGTTGCTATACATGTGTAATCCAACCACATTCACGATTCACCTACGGAATGGCAAGCAAGCAGCTTTGGCAAAAAGTTAGAGTGATGTAATGAATTTGGCAATCATTAAAATTAGGTCGATCAGGGAGGCAAAATTTTTATTTATCAAAATTCGACGTCCAAAAATACAAAATTACATAATCTTTTCACCCAGAGAAGTCAGTCCAACCACCTAACATCTTAACCCAACAACATGACAGTTTTAACCTAACATCCTAACCCAACATAACCCTAACATTTGTAATTCACTGATATTTTTGTGATCACATTTGCACAATGGAATCTGTAGAAAATACCGAAGTAAATGTTTGAAACGGAGACTGATGTGCTTTGAACTAAACCTAATACCTTATTGCATGTTCGAAATGCAGGCTGAAAGTCAATGATTCAATGTACAATTGTTCCGATTGCTGACGCAAGTTCAACTGATGATCTTATGCAACTTGCAACGTATGCTATTCGATGATTTGAGAAAGAAAGTACCTTATCCATGAATCCATTGTTTAAAAATTATATACCTTTGCACTAATATTGACGATGAGCATTAGAGTTGAGAATTTATATAGCATATTCTTCCAGTAATGATTAATTCAGTCCGTTATTTGTTTGAAAGAGCGCGTATGTAAACTAGAAATAGACAAAAATTTTATAGATTGTCTGAAACATGGTTTTTGTATTGTGCCTAGCATGAAAATAACAGGTAACCAGTGATCCGAGGAACATTTAAATATGCAATCTCTACCCTTTTCTTAGAACACTGGTGAACTAGTGAGCTCTTAAGATGGGAATCTGGAAAATATGGTGGAAGTGGAACGGATCCATAATATTCTGATGGAAACAAAACGAGAAAGAATTTCACCCCATTTTTCCTCCCTTCCAGTTGAATTTGTATAAATCTGAGCACACCACTATTCCGAAATTCCCTGAACACGTCCTTCCTGCGAAAGAGGGATCGAAGGTGAAAGTAGTAATGCATCATCACAATCACCACTCATCAACTACGTGTGCAGCGTGTATTGAACAACAAATTGCAAACTTCTGAATCATTTTCGTTTTGTATCCAGCGTCATGTGGGAAAACTAGAAAAGTTTCAGGAGCGTATTTATGAAACACAATATACGATTTAGGTAAGCACAAAGAAATAATGAAATATTTCCATGAACACACTATTTCTTTCTTGAAAGCCTGTTGCCAACAAAGAATATTAGAAATTTGAACTAGCTCCTCTCCCATTCGTTTCGTCGTTTCTGTTCCAATATACCTCAAATCATATTTTCAATGGTTCCGGTAAATAAACTCGTGAAATAGTTTCTATTTTCCGAAATCAATTCCTTTCACAAAAACTTCTTCATCCCACTAGCTTTTTACTCTCATTCTTAGCAAGTAGCAGAGCCATGCTGAGGTTTACAAATGGTTATGATAGATTTTTGAAAAGCATCTTGGGGGAAAGGTAAGATTTCTTAAGGTTTTAAGATAACATGCCACTTCCGAAGGATATTCAAAGAAATAAACTGGGAACTAAGCTATTGCTAAAGGTTATTTAAATCTTTACGTTGATATCAGCTGGTTGCGACGCGACGATATAGATAAAAGATAAAGATAATCCTTCATTAACGTGTTAGAAAATATCAGTCACATTGACAGCAATTGGTCTCCCTACTTTAACACGAGCCCACCAAACAACCAAGCAACTTAAAATTATCCACCAAGCAGAAATAATTCCAATAATTAAAAAAACAGATTCAATTACAGTCGTAAGCACATTCTAATTGTTGAGCAACACAACTTGATTAAATAATGTTTACTTGCACCTTCTTGCACTAATAACTTCCTTACAACTATATAATTTTGCAACCGACCATGCTGGTTTTCGGTTCGTCATCGGAATACGTTCCATTTTTCCTCATCGCGATTGGATCTTTGATGCGATACATTATCCCAGTAGCCTTCAACAAACAATTAATCTTTAGTATTATCGAAACAAGCAATTCGAAATAAATTATGTAAGATAAATATAATAGTTAATAGTATTGTTATTATTGATATTATTACTTCGTCCACCACTCCAAAATGCATAACATTTCCGATCTCCATTCCTTCTTCCAAAAACTTGAGGAATTCTTGTTTCCCTTTCAACAATTCGATATCATGGCTATCATCGCGTTTTTGTGCTTCTATTGAAGAATCATCACGTTTCTGCGCTTTCACTGATGACTTTTCATCATCATCACCTATGGTTTAAGCATAATCGATATTAATAGATTTTACACGTTTCCAGAAATCACGATATAACTTAGCATTTTCTATAATCTGCTGGATTTTACACACCAACCCCTATGTATGAAGGTTGGTATGTACAATTTAACCCTATAATCTATT
Source organism: Sinodicranocentrus sp. ZH6 (assembly GCA_027743935.1). NCBI lineage: Eukaryota > Metazoa > Arthropoda > Collembola > Entomobryomorpha > Entomobryidae > Sinodicranocentrus > Sinodicranocentrus sp. ZH6. The sequence continues at coordinate 13,913 of JAHZNA010005147.1, read as the reverse complement.
ATATAATTGTATGCATAAATTGCAAATATTTAACATACTACTATCCTCGATCGTCAACACGACCGGCGGCTCATTATTTGTCCGGGGTTTTGGTGGGCCATAAAATTTTAGAACTCCTTGAGGTTGAATCTTATTTGTCTTCCCCATTTTGGCAGTTTAAAAAAATGGTTCGATAATCTAATGACTAACGACCTTTGCGTCTGTTGTACAGTACAAAAAGCTTACAAACAGCACCAGCACATAATATATTCAAGTTTCACAATTCACAAACGGGATGGATGGTTGTTGTGTGTTTAGTATTCTTTGACACCTGCATTCGGCAAGAAATAATTCAAAATAAACCACATCACTACTCTTGCGTGATTCTCCACGTTTTCTCAGGAGGGGGTCACAGTCCAATGAAACCGCATCCCTAATTTCAATTGAAACTCAATTTCTTCTTTTCCTTTGTCTACAGAAATGTTTAGGTAGCATTGCCAAACACGAGTGTGTGCTAGGCACTCTTGCTCACACACAGTGTAACCCATTCAATGATTTACATCAAAGCAAAAATTCATGATTTCACATATTCCGAGAATTCACTGGCTAATGATGTGGAATAAACTAGCTTGAATACATATGTGTCGAACTAAAAGAAACCTCACATTGATTCATATTGAGTTGCTTTCTTGTATGTATTTATATTTTAATTAGACTGACTGAAATTCATAAAAGATTTTATCAATGACCGATATAAAAAAAACATGAAACTTGTGTAAGTTACCTTATGATAGAAAAAATCTTTCTGTTAGAGACGTCGTCGCATACATGAGAGTTTCTTTGGGTTGGGTGCTCTATAAGTAGTTTTCATTCCATCAACATCGTCCCACACGTTTATGCATAATATGATGTGATAGTGTGTACTGGTGAAAACTTTTTTGCAAGGGTGGGTTGTATATGGTGGAAGAGGCTCAATCACGTTGAACATTGATCTTTTAAGGATATTCCTTTTCCATTGAATTCATTCATGTAAAGGAACTGGAGAGTTAGGGCTTCTAGGAAGCGGCTTTTATGCATGTGTATCGGCTCTGAAGTTTCCAAGAGGAGGCACATTTATGCTCAGAATTGATAGGGATGTTGCTCACATGCAAGATAAATATTCTCATCGACGCTTATCCTCCTTGAAATGATCGGAAATCATATGAGTGGATTGTGAAAAGCCGGAAGACCGTATTTATGCGACAAGCACGCGCTTCACTGGCTTAATTCGCATTTCAAAGGAAATTTATTATTGCCAGCGAGGATATTACGTACATGCAAGCAACCGGGATGTAAAGGCAAGTGTGTATTTTGAAAGGTTAATTTAATAAATGCCTGTTCGAGTGATGATTTGGGAACAAGAATGACGAGATTGAGCGAAGTCATGTTATCTTGCTTGACCTTATATATTCATAAAAATATATGGTCAATGATAATCAACAGAGTGTGGTTTGGCAAGGGGAGGAATTTCCGGTTGAAAATAAATTACATACATGGTTATGGTGATATTTGTAAGTAGTTTTGTTTCAATAGAATCTTTTGTCTTTTTCACGCTGTTTCATTGCAAGCTAGAGCGGCAGCGGGGAGATATATTGTTGAGGAAAATGTTCTGTTAAACTCACAGACAAGGTATAAAAGAACAACTTACATAAAAAGGTAAACTTATCGTTGGAACAAGACAACAAGAGGAAATCGGAACATGAACGGCTTACACGGAAAAGAAGTAAGTACAACGACAAGGATGACGATGGTATTGGGAAAAAACGTAGATCACTGAGCCGTACAAACTTGCTCTTTCCTCTAGCTCCTCGTTACCTTACAATATACACGAATACATTTATAATGTCTTTGAATCAGTCACTTGCAGCCAGTGTAAAAACAGAGGGGAAAACGAGGGAAAAAGAATAAGCTATGAGACTTAAGTTGTAAGCTGGAGCTTGCTAGGATCCTCCAAGTTGTCTCAGAAGACGTGCATTAAAGATCATATATTAGGTTACCAGGCTCAGGGCTCACAGCTTATACATCACTGCCGACGAGATGATGGTATGGTGGTGGAACTAGTCGCGCTTCACCTATAACAGCTCTGACTTTCATCTTGTCATTTCCTCTCCGTCGTTATATTCATGTCAGCTCAGCTACTCGCTATGTTTCTACCTTCATCCCTTTAGTGGTGCTTATTTCTCCACATTTTCACCGTGTCATCTCATACGTCCTCTTTTCACTCCACCATTAGGTACACTATTGCCCCAATCGCTTTTAATTTGCTCGCTGAGACGATATCCATACATTTTTTGGCTACTGTCTACAAAGCGTAGGGGGAATGAAGGTATTTATTTTGAAGCAACTTTTTCACTTGCCATCCTTCAATTGATTTGTCAGAGAGGAGAACAGAGGAAGGAGAAAACGCTAAATCGAAAAGTATCATTTTTCCTAGTGGAGCACTAACTTGGGTCATTGTAGACTTTCTTTAAATTGCTTCGATCCCAACTGATATCAACTTCCCGTATTTTACCAGTTCAAGCCTGAAATTTAGGAATCCTCTGTAATGGGCCACAAACTCAATACCTTTCCTTTTTTATAATGCTCTTGACGTCTTGTTCGACAAATACTGTAAAACATGACAGGAAATCCCTATGGTAGTCAGTCCCAAAAGCATTCCAGATTCTATGATATATTTATCCGGAAATTGAGCTAGGGGAAAATAATACTCCATTGACATTGATTATGATAGATTGTTTGAACCTGATAGATAAGCTCAACGATGTGTGTATGACCAATCATTTTACCATTAACATCCTATGACGAGGGTTTTTCAGCTAAATCGAGTTAGCTTATCAAGGTGTTTCCCTAAGCGGAAAAATCGGGATGATTCGCATTTCATGAAATACCTCCTCCAGGGACGGGAGCAATTCTGAGTAAATATGTGCTTAGGAGATAATACACCAAATGTTCAACACGTGCTTGGTGTCGCAATTTAAGAAAAACTGATTACTTACCTAGTCCCATAAGTTTACATTATTAGACGACAAACAAGAAACCAGAATATATTATGAGAACATGGTTGCATTCTGGAGTAACAGGCTGTGCACAATTAGCATGTTCATGTTTCAATGTAACACACGCACGTTTATTTAAGAGTTGTTGGTGTACAGACAGGCGCTTAATTACTTTGACGAAATATGTATAGTGTCTGGGTCACATAGACGGAGGGGAAGAGACAAGAAAAAGAAAGCTGTACAAGGTGAGCTTTTTCCTTTAGAAAAAAGTAAATATCACACACTTTTCCATCGAGTCCACTCACTCCTCTCTGTGTAAAGTGTAAACAGGTTTTAGAGGGGGTGTTCCAGGGAAGGAATATTATTTGATATTTTATTATTATTTGATAAAATAATATCTTTCAATTTTGTAGAGCCATGTGAATCGTGGCAATTGCATATTTCCTCAATGTACATGAATAATCTAACCTCTTTTTTTCATCATGTATGTATTTGTAGTATTCGTAGAGGCGATGGATCGAGCGGCTTATATTCAAATATACCAATAACTTGCCTTCTTGTTTCTGATTTCTTAATCCAGACTCGTTATGCGCAAATTTGGGGTATGTGTGCCACCGCTTGAGAGAAGCATCTAGTCCCTTCTTTTGAATCGTGAGAACTGCACCTGACGCCAGAAATTCTAAGGTGAGTACTAACGTAGGTGCAAGCAGTCGACTGTAATCCTCCAATCTTTCTTCCACCGTCATTGTCCTCGTCCTCCCTTTTCTCCTTACGTCAGTTGAAAAAGTGGATAGAATCGGTGTCGTGCATTAGCATGCACATCAATGAGAATGCCACCGAAAATAGAAGGTTCTCTATAAGCTAACAAAAAAATAGTAGATAATGGAACACACAACACCTACTCTCCACATTAACTTACATGCAGAGAGAACTAATGTACAGCCGAGCTTTTTTCTCTCCCAAGTTAGCATAACAATAATAACATGTATATCTTTAGCTTAGCGATAACAAATAGTGGCTTTTCGTACAGTCTGATATTGGTTTTGCTAAATCATACAATAATAATATGCATATAGGTAAGTAATAATAACAGTCCTTGTATTCCCTCATTCACTAAATATTCTCTTTCAACCTTGTCAATGTGGAACAGGCTATATAAACGGAAATGATTTTTTTATACATAATATACTTTTATCTACTCACGTGAAACCTTTGCAGACACCAAAAAATAAATAAAATATTTTCTCTATCAAGTTATATAACCCCACTCTCTTCAGTAGACTTCAGTAATCAGCTGGTGAAGCACAAATTGCTTTTTTTCAGTTGAGCTTCTCCAGGATGGGAGGTGGGTTCACAGTGTTCATACTACGTACGCATAGGCAAAGGTGCGTTATTTCTCATTCCAGTATGTCATCCTTGGTGAAAAGAGAGCATCCAATATTACCCCATGCAAGTTATTCCAATAATGCATAGTCAGATGTTGTATTCTTTGATAGTGATGACTAAAGTGAGAGACTTTATCCATATTACCCTTCTTTCTTATATAATACTGTTTTGGCGATGTAATTCCGTATATTAAAGTTTGTCCAATAATGTTGTCCCTCTTCTCGAACCATTTGCCAACCGCATAAAAATACACACTTAAATAAACTCATATTATCCATATATTCTTATCAGTCTCATTGTCCGTGGTTATATGACACTTGGGGGAATCCACTCCGGCAATGATATTCCCAGCGTACAATATTTTTATGATGCTTGTGTAGGATGATGATGAGGGAGTGACTGTATTGAAAATCTTAAGTCATTCCGATCGCAATAATATGCTATTCGAATATCGTGTGTTCGTTATGTTTTCTGAGTTGAATATAAATTGAATGCATATTGCAATACACATGGCAGATATAGAGTTCAGGGAAAATTAGGATTTGAATGTGGTAATTGTACAATGGCCAAGTCAATTACAAGTCTGATCCCATAATGTATATTTGTTCCTTGTGTCTAGCGCAGCTCCTGCCCTTATCACGATCTCTCATTCTTGATATCTATAATAAACAAAGTGCGAGTCATGAATCAAACATAATTATGATTATAAAGAGGTCAAAACTTTTTCACTATCTTATCTGGTTGAAAGACGGGAAGAGAGAGAGGGAGAAGGGGGTGAGTGTAAAAATTAAGATTCGTGGTAAATTAATGACTTGGATATACGTTGGCATCCAATTCCCTACACATTCGTAGGTTCTTGAATACACAGATGTTGCTGATTCGTTTGCATGATGACTAAGACAACAAAAACAGAATTTGGGGATCTAGCCATGAGCAAAAGGCTAGATCTTGTGTAGAGATTTTCCTCCTCAAATTTGTTTTGCCCAATGAGATGTCACCCAGCATATTAATTTTTTCATGGGTGATAACCCATCCTCCAGAATATGGTATATCACAAGTAAATAAATACATTGAAATATAAAAGTAACACATATATTCCGGGAAACGTAACTCGTTAATTTTTATATTAAATTTGCATTTTGTAGAGTGTGATACACATTTCGAAGCTCTAGCACGAAACATTTTGACTTATTCATGTGTCTCATCATCATCCAACTCTTATAATAGATACCATCATCAGATTTTCAATCGTGTCTTGGTATCTTATACCCAGAGTGATTCTTTCCAATCCCCTTGTCCGGAATTCCATCAAAAGTATAACCACTGAGGAGCATCCTTTGAAATGGAGCGAGCACAGAGAGAAGAGAAAAAACTTGCATTCCATATTTCTTTCATATTTATACGAAAAGAATTAGGCCAAGATTTATGAGCCAGCATGCGAGCATAACTCAGGGCAGAGAAATGGTAAGGTAAGGTGGATTTAAAGTATAAAAAAATGAAGGACGACGCTCTCTCCAACTCTTTGAGACCTGATGTAAGGTGGAAAACTTACGGCAACGAGATCAGCCAAGTCACTCAAAAATTCTCATAAGGAATGAGTTTCTATACCTCAACAGTCTCTTTAAACTCAAGCCGGGTGGAACGTTTCCTTCTGCTCGCTTGCTTGTGTTATTACATGGCTTACCACCGCCATTACGATTTGAGTGTGTGAGTGTGTGTGTGAGTGCAGCAGGCACAAAAACGTGTCTCTCCATGTATATAACGGAAAGATTTTTTTAAGAAAAGAGAATGCTCACATTTCCCACGTCGTTGTCGCAACATACACACATTCGCATACATCAAGATTGGCTATCACTCTTGAATATAGTGTTGACTTTAGAGTGGGGTTTTATGAATGTAGAATGTTTAGAGCTGTGTCCTGGAAAATCTCGATCTTTCCATTGCAATCAGATTTGAGAAGATGATATCTGTTCTTGGTAGTAGTATGAAATCACAAGTAATATCTTGGTCATACGTGAGCAAGTCAACAAAAAATCAAGGGATGAAACAAGTTCTCCATTTCTAATAAGGATAAAGTGAGCATTTCCAAAGACTTTTTTCTCCTGAATCAACTCTAGGATTCCAGCTACTCCAACCTACGAGAGGAGATCGACTTTAGCAGAAAAGATGAATGAGACATAGGCTCACATGCGAAGAAATAAATCGAGGGAGAATACAGATGTTCAATGCTATTCTGCATATTCCTATCATGTGCAGAAAATATGACTTCACATTTTCCCCTACACGCGCTCATATTTTTTTTCCACTTTTTTTCAGAGAAGACCAACGGAAATGGGGGGAAAGTTAAGCGATATTTGTCAAGTAGGGTGGGTAGGATTTAAGAAGAAAGTTGATGGCGAAGTGAAAAAGGACAATATCGGACAAAAAATACATTGACAGAGGAAGAAAAAAAGTTTGAATTCTGTGTGTGCATGCTAAAATTTTGGTATATTTATTATACATGAATACTTGCCGAAATTGACACAAAGGCTGTAATATGACTTAAGCCTTGAATATACATGACTAGCCTTTGATATACAATTTGTGGAGTAAATGATACATTGTTGAAATGTGAAAGTTACCTTGCGTGGCTTCCACCGAAGAAAAAATAACATGAATGATCCTCCCCTGAAAGTCATTGTGATTCTATTCTAATTCCAGATTGGAAGGAAGCTAGTCTACCTGCATCAATTGACAAGGATGATGATAAGCAGAAAATAAATTATTTTTATACTAAATCCTAATTCCTAAATCTAACTAGATGGATTGGAATACGGCAGATATTATTTTCTTGTTTACATATTCCTTCGAAAAGTTGAAAATAGAATTCTCCAGATGATGTCGATGAGACATGAGCAATTCGTAAAGAATCGCTTTCAGTGTGAATCCTACTCTCGGCAAACTTATTTTTCCAGAATATTCGTATTTACGAAGACGAATAAGGTTTCCCTAGGCGAAAACTCATATTTTTTTTGTAAAGGCTAATAACTATATGTACATCAATATTATATGTATATTGTCGGTCAATCGGTCAGTTCATATTTCTTCTACATATCCTCTACTTTCCAAGCTCGCACTTTACTTTCACCAATCTTATTTCTTGTAGAAACAGCCATGCACCACAATCCGATGCTATTTGAACTCTGTTCCTTTCTCCAATTGTGGTTCTTTGTTGAAGTGTTCGTCAAAAGAAGAATTAGGAATCTCTTTTTGATAGGATGAATGTACATTTATACACATTTATGGAAAGTGGACTTGGAGTATGTAAAGTAATGAAGTAGGATTGGACTAAAGACTAGTGTAGTTTTCCCAGGGTGAGATTCTCCGTCAGCGAGTAGTCACTGGAATAAATACATTTTCTATTCCCTTGTTCCGTACATTCTTTTAATATAAGGTTCATTTTTCATTCTCTCTCTCTTGCCGTCCCCATATATATATTTTGTATTATTGCAGTGCACCAAGTGTAATAAGAGTTTATGGATGAACTACCTTGAAATACATCTCGCCCATTCCGCCAACAGGAATCCGGTCGCTTCCAGTTGTAAAGAGGAGAAACTTTTTCTGTAGTTCCAAAGGGAGGGAGGTCAATACAGACCAGAAATCCCTGAAAATCCATGAAAATGGAATCAAATGTGAAGTGAATTCCTAATCTCACTTTCTCATTCAACAAAGCAGCTCACTTTATATATCATGAAACGAGGAAAGGGAGTAAGTTTAATATATAAAATAGACACGTTTGATATAAAAGCGCATGAAGGGGATGCTATGGAGAATTGCAATTGCTCTTTCAGATAACGATTCCCTTCCTCTCCTTGTGGAAATTGTGTCACAGCGAGTACATATTTACTCAATTGGGTATCATTGCCAAATTGATTTTTTAAACTTTACACAGGAACAATTGAAAAAGTGGTCTGATTCCAATTCTTTTGTTATCATTCCTCCAATTCAATTTCTCCTTTCAAATACGAGCATATATTATCTGATCATTCCTCATTTCGAAACATTTTGAATGACAAGTAGTTTTGGAGAATTTATAGAGCTGCTGAAATGTGAAATGCACAGATAAGAATGGATACAAATAACTTGAAGCAAGTTTTCTTCAATAGCTTACTGTATCACACGGTCGTCCGGTCTGTAGTCATCGTATTCTGTCACTTTGCGTAACTCATGGAGGTCCAATGTGGGTGAGCCACAAACAAGCATTTCCACCTCCTCCGGTCGAAGCATCTGTGCAACAAAAGAAATATGAGGTTATTTCTTCTCGAGAACGACTTTCATTCATCAAATTTCCAAATAGAAATGTAACACTTGTTTGACGTCCCATCGTTGGATTTTCCAGGATCGTTAAAGAGGTAAAGAGACACGTAAGAAATGACGACCTGAGTTAATATGTTTTTTCTTCCATGCTTTCTACAATTGTACAAGTTTGTGGGAAACATTCAATGTGAACTTAATATATTTACAACACTATAAAAATATATGTAAGCCTTTCCCATTTTTGAAGTTCTATATAAAATTGAATGCAAATTTGATTTGAAAGCAGCATAAAATACAATCTTCTTTTTGATAGTGAACACAAATGATAATAAGGATCGAGTTCAATAGATGCTCGTTATCTTGTCGCCACTATTAAATTACGCCTACACTGATTCAACACTATAGCCAGTGAGACGAGCGGCATGCCTACATACATCATTAATTTGCTCAAGGTCGATAAAGAATTGTGCTCTCCATCTCACCTGCTCCTCTTCACAAATATTCTGTTCAGAAGAGGAAAAGCCGTCTAAATGATAGGAAACGTAGTTTGGAGAAATGACTCTTTATTATAATATAATATTGAAAGGAGAAGCACTCATTTTTCCTCTCATTCTTTGACTTCATCATTTCTCCATTCATTCATGAATCCCCTCATATGGAAAACATAATTTAACCGTGATAATATCACTATTCTCAATTCCCAGGCATAAACACGACATCTCATAATAGTTACATAGTATCATCATTGAGATTTTCCTTAAAAGGGGGAAGTTTTCACATTATTCAAGACTACGTTACACATAGCTAGAGAAAGAGAGACAGTGGCAGCCTTATAAAATGTGAATAGGCGGAGGATGGTGATAAAAGGGAAAATTCCTTTGCTATTGCTACCTCTTAAAATATGGTTAAATTAGGTGGTGCCATTTACAACTTTGTATATGTTTTATCTCAACATACATCTACCATCTCCACCCACAAGCAATTTCACATATATTCTCACGAGATTTGGATGGTTTCCTGCCATGATAATTACAATAAACGGACAACTATGAAAGCATACATTACACTCAAAAACTCATTCGTAGGGAGAAAGGGAGGGAGAAGAAGGAAAATACTTACAATCAAAGCGTTTGACGCAGTCACCGAGTGAAAGCCAAGATAGAAAGCCCGGAACTGAGCATAAATGGCTGTGTTGAGGACCCAATCCAAATACAATCTGACGTACTCTTCTCGATTATCATTAGTCACGGGTATATGCTCCCCATTCTCCTTCAGGTTATAGGTCATTATTCGGTCGTACTCTTGAAGAGAAGCCTACACAGGGAAAGCATATGGAAGTAATAAATATTCACATATCAATTATAAAGTGGATTGTATACGTACACGCACAGACATAATACGTCGAGTTAATGAGCACACTCCCGCTCCCCATATTTCCTTGAGACAAAACAGCCCTTGCTATAGCTCTCTCCCTCAAGTTTCTATCCTCGGGAATTTCCCAAGTTCAAAAGAGCAGATTCCACTGGAAAAACAACTCCTGTTATGAATTCAGCTATTAAGATAGTGACTGTACACCTTGTGGAAAATCACTACTATGCATATTTTCAACCGTTCACTCATCCTAGCACCCGCTAGACCTTGTGGTTTACACTTGGCCGCCGCCAGGAGTATGGTGGTTGTTTCTACACTGTGAACTCGCTCGAAATACTTTGGCAGTTCTCATTTGCACTACTGCATCTTCATGAATTATCCCCAAGTGTTAGCGGTGAACGGCCAATTTATCATGGAGGCTGATAAGAATCAAGTAATCAGAGGAGAACCATGCTTCACCATTTTATCTTTTACGAGGATGCCTCAAGATTTCCGCATATCGTATTTCTCAGGCGGAACTCCGGAAACGGGGTTTCCGCTAGTAAACGTTTTCATATGAGTTTGGAATAGTGTTCCATCCTCAAAAGAAAGAGCGTCTTATGGTGCACTTACTCCATTCAAATGAGGATGAAATGCAATTTACTCAATATTTTGCTCAATATGCATTTGAAACAGCCTAAGGTTTAGTGCTACTGAGGCAATTCAAGTCCACACACACGTACAAAGTTCTGGCCCATTTTGGTTGTCAATTTACGTGGAAAATGTATTTTCTGACGGGTTGCCTCTGGCAATAATGGAAACTATTATTTTGAAGATATGAAAGTTGGAACGATAGTAGGAAAAATCTCGTCTTGTGAAGGGAAAATGAATACTCCGATATATCACTGCGTGGGATTCCCTTCAACGAATAACCAAACTTGTAATCTAATACTGTCCATTAGTTTAGAACATCCTTTCTTTAAACTATGGGCTGTAACGTTGTCAGCTGGTACACAACAAATAAGGAAATCAAAGTGTTACAATTTTGTTCTTCTTGTAAATTCAAATAGATCCGCCCACCCCATCATTTTTTATCGCATGTATTGCTCTAATGATAGGGGAAAACACAAGGGAGCATTTTTCCATGCTATCTCACCAGTGATGGATTAGATAGCATAAAAAGCAAATAAAGCTGATAGAATGAAGAAAACTTGTTATGTCTCTAGTTTCTACTTTAGATCGGCTTTCTCCATAGCCTATTTGACTACACTCAAAATTACCCTATAAAGAGAGAGGAAAACCTGCTGGGGAGAAATACTCCTGTTATTTTCGTGAATATTCTATGGTCCATTACTTCCCTGGAGAGGTTGGGGACTTTGGTTTTGGAGAGTGGGCGGGAGGAGCATATAGTGGTTCTATTGTACCTTTTGGAAATACCCGTGCTGATATAGCCAGGTAGCTAGCAAGACAAAGCTACAAACTGCCCCTTAAACTTGCGAGAATTAAATGCTTCTTGAATTTTTTCATTCGCAAATAGGGTATTCTATACAATAAGAGTTTTCGCAGCGTCAATTGTGACAATGACCAGTATTATGGTTGGTCCTCCGCATACATTATTTAAGTGCAATTTGAACGAGAAAGCGAGCGTCTCACACGAGCCGTGATAATGTGACTAAAAGCAGAAATATTGCAGGGCTTACCTGGAAACTGAGACCCATGTCTTCTTCCACACTCCCCTCGTATTTTAGAAGCTCCCGAAGGCCATGTGCTACGTCCTGGAAATTCAATAAAGCCTTTTATTTCCTTTTCATGGAAAGAAAATGAGAGAAAAAAACATGTTGCATTTTCTGCCCGTGTATAGCGTACCCATTGTTCCCATATCTTTTCTTTACAAGATGCCACACGCTAATTTACAAATATACACGAATGGCAATTACAACAATAAACGAGCAAGAATCGTTTCTACATCTAGTTGTAATTAGACAATTTGGTTAACAAGAAATTGTGCTGATATTTTCCCCCTCGTATCTCCTCTAAGTTACTTATTTTGTAGCAGAGGAAACATATTGTGTTCCCAAAATGAACGAAGGAAACCAATATTTTTCAAATGTCCACCCAGAGTCCAATACTTCCTTTTTACAAATCAGAATCCACACACGCACACTTGTCTCTCCAGAATATCTACATTTGCTAGCAAATGACAATCCTAAAGCTTTTGCATTATGTAGCACGTGTCGTAAAAATTTTCATTTCCTCATCTTTCGCATGACTCATTTTATGTATCCCTTTCAGTGTGTATTAAAAAGCAGTTCAAGTTTCAGTTGAAGCAGTTGTGTGAGTTTTATGCGTGTCAGCATCCACCCCAGCATAAATACTGGGTTGAGGAAAAGAGTTGAATGTTACTATATTTCCTCTTTTATTTCCCAGAGTCAAGATTCAAATTCACTCATAAAAACTGAGCAGAAAGAGCAGTGAAAGAGCATAAAAACATGCTTTAGGACTTTTTTCTCCTTGATGCCGTATGTCGGAATTTCTCCCTACTTACCTCTTTTTTCTCGCACACTCCCTCCAATTTTTACCCGCTCTCTAATAATTGTATATGAAGTCAGTGAAAATAAAATATCCAGTGCGTCCTATCTCTCTATCAGCTCTCTGTCGGGATCTTATTTTTATGTATTAAATTCGGCATAAGGGAAAAATGTATATTCTTATATGCACCCATGTTTTCCTGAAATTAAAGTAGATTTGTATGAAGAACACATATGATGCTCACTACTACATTAAGCAAGCATGACTGGACATGTTTTTGAAATCGTAATAATATGCAGTAGTTGTAAAGGAGAAAGAGGGAAAACATCTTGAAAGGAGTGGAAACATTCAATGTCTACATAACTCTATAATTTGTTCTTGTGACGATGGTTTCGCATATAGGGATGTTAAATAAGTGAGACAATATCTCTAGTGTGTTTTCTCCTTTCTCGTTTTTTCCTCCTCTTTTCTCCACATTTTCTTCACCCTATGATAAAGATCTTCTATAGAAAAGTGGAAAAAGCTCGCTGTAACGAAGGAGCTTAGAAGAGGGTCTCATCATAAATACGTAAGTAATATCAAGTCATTTGGGAGCATTTCATGGAAATATTTAAGATGAAATGGGTTTTTTCATCTGTTTGTCCTTTGCCAACACGTTGGGATCCGGGTTGATAAGAACTACCAAGAAAATAGCTTTTTGCGTTCTGAATTATTCCAAACTTGGAAGTTAAGATGCGGATATATGAGCGACAAAAATGACTGGCTCAGTGGAAGAATCGATTTTACATAAGCGTCATCAAAATCCTTTGATTTGTGCACCGCTTACTTGGGTTAATACTGCACCACAGTAGAATAATTTCACACCTGTACCCGCTCATGAAAGGGTTGGAAAAGGTTGGGAGGAATCTGGCACAGGGTTTTAATGTGAAATCAAGAGATTTCCAGGATAAAAGGGATAATATAATTTTAACAGGGTATTTCCAACCGGTATTGTAGCAAGTTAAGACATTAATAATATGCATATATATGTATGATTTTCCCTACATCTTCATCAGAAACAGGAAATAAAGAGGTCAATAGCTTCATACAAATTTACGCATATATGTCTATAGATAAATATAATTTACGAATGTGGGCATAACATTGCTCACACAATGTTTCAGGATTGAAGGAATTTATTTTTTCGTTGAAGGAGTTGAAGATGATCTCTTTTAGTCTTTTAGCAAGAAAGGTAACTGTTGGTGGGCAAAATTACATTAAATAAATCTGGTAAGACTAAGTTGAGCTCGCAAAGAAGACTTTTTTAAATCTCACTTTAAACATTAACCTAACAATCTA
>JAHZNA010005146.1:0-15391 GCA_027743935.1 Sinodicranocentrus sp. ZH6 | reverse complement strand
TTGTTAGGTTAATGTTTGATGTGAGACTATCGTTTTATGATAAGTTGTTAGGTTAATGTTTGATGTGAGACTATTGTTTTATGATAAGTTGTTGTATTAGATTGTTAGGTTAATGTTTGAAGTGAGATTTAAGAAAGTCTTATTTGCGAGCTCAACTTAGTCTTACCAGATTTATTGATTATAATCTTATTAGCATACCTCGAAAACAAATTTGTTTGCTAATCCGTCTCCATTTTTTTACATGCTTATTATCGTACATCCTCGGCGAATATTTTGTGGGAGTGGTGTGCTTGCAATCAAAGCATTTTTTTAAGTCACAGACACAACTAATCAATCTCAATAACAGATATTAACGTACTGGTCTTATCGCTTACTTTACAAAAAATCAGTTACAAAAGATGTAAAAGTCGAGAAAGTTCGCAGAAACGAATCTCTGTCGTACAGCAGGTGTATTGTGGTTCAAGGTCAGCATACCTTTCTGAGGAGAGTGGATAATATTAATAACATATGTATGCGTTCTTTTATCCAACTTTGCACATAAACTAGATTCCAGTAAAAGACGGCTGGAGTATAGTTAAATCATTAAATGTCAATTGAACAGCAACAAGAACAACTCGTATGCATATTTGCGAATTTGCGAACAATCAGAAAAGGAGCTTTAATGGGACCGTAATACTTCAACTTCATTCATCAATCATCGCTGGTAACTTAGTTTATCATGCATCATCCAATTTCGGTAATAAAAGTGGGCATAAAAGTAGTGCGAAATATATTAATTTGAATGCTTAATATACAGTACATACGCCTAGAGTAATAAATCATTCATTCTTAATATAAGCATCAATTTCTGTAAGATATCGTATACTTTTACAAAATATCTCAAAAAGATGTGCATATTTTATCAGATTTTACGCTTTACCAAACTAATTGATGAATAGTTAAATTAAAATGAGCATTTACTTTTATTTCCTGGAAATGATTATTGCGCTATGTGCACTGTGTTTCAAAACTAAAGATATACACGTGTTAAAGAAAGACATCAGTACACATAAGCTGCCACCGGTTAGGTAGTAGGTTATACACGAACTTGCCAAAAATACATGCATTTATATTTCTCTTTTCCTGGTATTGCTTTACAGTTTAATACAGTTTAACACCTACAAATTAATAGCGGCAGAAACTACTGAAGCTATATTAATAGTGCTGCTTACATTAGTTTCTAGATTTTCTGGGTAAATGATTTTGTTATGTGTTGAATCAAAGTAAGAATGTTGCAGATTGCAGGGCAATATCGCATATTACTTGACTTGCAAAATTCCCTAAATAAGAAATAGTAGTTAATTTGTGTACATGCCGGGAGTTTTACATGCAACACAGTAATCTTACTGAATAATAAAATTCAGATTTTTAAATTTTCTCTTGAACTAAATGTGCATAATTTAAAGGTTAAAAAGTTATTCACATATATTTTGATAGGAAACTTGAATACAGGTAAGTAAACTTAAATACTAGCCTACGTTAATATTTTAGGTACATTATGCAATGTGTTATGGTTTGGATGGGAGTAACCTGAAGCCATTGTTTGATTTTTAATAAGATTTTTCTGCACGGATCATGATCACAACCATAATCGTTTCCAGGCACATACTGATTCATATGCTCTAGTATGCGGATTGTTATTTTTTAAAGTTGTTGATGGTGTGGGAACTCAAGTGAGCAAAGTTATGCGTATTAATGCAGCAAGTTTTGAATATTGTTACGGATGCTTTAAATATTAAATAATATGCAGGTTTTTTGTAGTATATCAACTATTTACCATGATGAACATAAAAGACCTTCGTAATCCCGCCGCTGATAAAAAAAAGTTCCATTCACATAGAGAACTTTTAAATTTGTGTTTTAAGCAAAACTACAAAAGCTCTTGTTGTTAATTTTGGACCATGACAAACTTCGTAATAATATTTGAGATACCTATATTTAAGAATATTTGCTAAAAAGAATTGGTGACTTCTATAAGGCTGTATCAAAACACCTCTGTGACTTATGGAATACCGACTCAAGCAATACAAACAAGTTGCATAGTAAGCAAAGCATCAGTCAATTACACACATCATATAATCAGAGATTGATTATAATCTCTGTTATGGGATTTTACTAGGATTGTTATGAAGATTCATAGTTTCTAGACGTGAAAAACAACCATGTAAAACCTACCGCAATTGTGCGAAGGTTGAATATGAATCGTAGTATGAGATGCATCGTAATTGTCTAATTGGGTGTACAAGAAAAATGTATCGTATTCTGTCAACCTTATTTTTTGCAAGCCATATTTGCAAAGATCGGTTCATTTTTCATTCTGTCATTGCAGTGAGGCTATTGCATACATTTTAATAACTCGAGTGGAAATGCAGGGTCTAAAAGCCAGCTCAGCCTTGAATTGGTAAAACAAGAAACCTGAAATACCCGGGGACACGAATGCATTCATGCTTTAGGTTCAAGCAAACATTTTTTTCAGCGCTAATTCATCGTCTACTAAATGTTCTATTGCAACAACAAGATAATTTAGACATTGCTTGTGAAGCTTATAAAAAATTGTACCTGTTGAAGTAGAACTTTACAAATACAAGTGCCTAGGAAATTGCGCAGCTAGAAATGCATAAATTTGGATTATTAAAAACATCCTAGAAGGGTGAAGTTTTTGTGAGTAAGTTTTTGTCTTAGCTCCAATTTAGTATCTGTCACTTGCAACTTAACCATGATTTAGTAATTTTCACAAAGATATTGTGGGTCTTTATGCATATTTTTGGGGATTTTCCGAAACTCTATTAGGAGACGATGGAATAATTGTTTTTGCGTTTCTTAATATACTATCTATCTAACACATACCCTGTAAAGTTAATGGACAAAAGAGGAGATTTTCGTACAGCAGACACTGGAGACAAGATTAGAAATGCATAAATGAACTTATAGTAAAAAGTGATGTACAAGCCGGAAAAAAACTAGATTTTGTAGTAAGCAAAGTCACTGCTATTGATGCTCTCATGATTCCGTTTCGTAATGTGCATGGTCAGTTTTGTATTTTTATGAGCACATCATCTTTCTAGTATTTTCCACTGTATTTTTTGTGCTACTTGCACAAACACAACAAACATTCATACATTCTGCTTCTGCTAACGATTATCACGAAGCATAGATTGTGTATGACCAGGATTACTAACGCCTAACAACATGACAGTTTTGTGTTCGCGGTATGCAATGACATGCAAACAAGTAAAGTACAACGTATAATATATCACTAGAAGAAATTTTCCTATGTTCATTAATTAGGATTATTAGCATACACAAGACTTAGGCTGACACTTGACGCATCCAAGAAACGGGTAGAGTTGAATTCGGAAAGCTCATATTGGATGTTTATTTTCCCTCACAAAAGTGACCTAAAAAATGTATGAACTTATATTGAAAATTTAAGTCCCATGTAAAGGATTTGTGTATTTACATATAATGGGACTTGCGCAATGGGCATTTTTAATGCTCAAATAATTCCAATGCAGTACTTAAAGCTTATTAAACACTAGCATTCCTTTCAGTCAGCCTGAAATTTGATTCTAAGATGTTGTAGCGCATTCCATTTCATCTGCTTCTTATCTCAAAGTGCATATTCTTCATAAAATTTTCATTATACTAGATGCATCATGCATCGTTCGTTTATCAGTTCATTTTTGTTGAATAGTGTTTAATTTTAAATAGTTTTAATGTTGGTTACGCAAGCAAATATCTATATTTTGAAGATTTTTTACACCAACAATAAACTTATACCTTCGGTATATAAATGGAACTTCTTTTATATATCATTCCCGAATAAGTGATAATGACTTATGCAATTCTCAGTAAAACTGAACTATTGGAATTTACGAACAAACAATAAAGACGCAAGGAGGATATTGAACTTACACAAGGACTGAAAAGCATATGTCAATTAGCATGCTTAGGAAAGTGAAGAAACCTTCATGAACATTTTGAAAAGGACAACTTAATTGCAGAGAACCGATAAAATCAGACTTTATTTCTACATCCAGTGAAAAAGATACACTTTAATGCTCGTCATACACCTGAAATGCCGCCTGTTAACTTCAAGTTCCTAATTAGTGGAGATTGATCTCATAGTCCCATAACCGTGATATTTTGTGACCCTGAAGGCAAGTCTCTTTTACAGGATATTATCATGCATAATGGTGCATTGATGTTCCATTAAGAAATTATTTAACACACTGTTTCCTGTTTCCACTTACAGAGCATCATTCGTACCGTAACATGCTAATCAAATCACGTACCATTATTGACAATACTTGTGCTCCCACGTATCCCACTCCCTCACAAACTGTGATGCATTCGACTACAACTAATGTATATAGATTGTTTCATTTCAGTCTGCACCCTAAAAGTTCACTCATTGTCAATCACTCCATTTTTAGAGAGAAAAACAATCTGATAAATTTATCACTACTTTTATCTGTAGGTTGGATTATGCCACTCAAAATATAAAAAAGTAATTTGCTGAAGGAAGACACGCTCTTTATAGTCTACTGGTTTACTAATTTCATCGTAATCAGTTT
Source organism: Sinodicranocentrus sp. ZH6 (assembly GCA_027743935.1). Lineage (NCBI taxonomy): Eukaryota > Metazoa > Arthropoda > Collembola > Entomobryomorpha > Entomobryidae > Sinodicranocentrus > Sinodicranocentrus sp. ZH6. The sequence continues at coordinate 10,775 of JAHZNA010005146.1, read as the reverse complement.
CCGGTCTACCTGATACAAAGCATTAAAGTTGAATCAAGGCACGAGCGGCGTCGTCTTGTAGTACAAACATGTACCTGAATCTTTTATACGTGTGTGCATACGGAGAGTACTTTTACAATTAACATTGAATCAACTTACTCATCGTAAATCTGGTTTACAAAGAAAACAAAACTCCAATCACAATTACATTTAGCATTTTGCAATTATCTTGTACTTGAAAATCTCATAAAAGGGCGACATTTCATCTGTGGGATCAGTTACGGTGAAATTAATGAAATTATAAGGGTTCTTTTACATTTGAATGCGATAAAAATACACACATACGCGTGCGTACTTATGTGCCTTATCACAAGCAAATTAAGAACAAATTTTATGATACTTAATCTCTTGCTCGTTTTGCAATTTCTCTGGCACTATAGCTTCTTGTAAATGTGGAGAATGGAGTACATTCTCTTTTAATAAAAGCCGAAGCTGTTACGCATGTAATAAATTGTCACCTGCAGGCATGTTTACAGCATTGAGTTGGCGTAAATTGTCAAGTTTGATAAATTAAATCATTTGTGTTGCAACCTCGGGACAACTTCTATATGATCATCACAATCCTGAAGATTTGTGAATTTGCATTCTAAGTCTAACAACTATGCACTCTAAAGTATCATCACATATCACACACGCATATATACTTAGATAGGAGTGCAGTTGCGTAAATACTATTTGTATTCTCGCCACGCGCCATGCATTCGTGGATACACGGATGTGGGTGATGACGTTAAAAACCGGATGTGAAGAAGGAAATGAGTTACCTATCACTTTGGGTGTTTGACCAGGGTTCTTTTAAGTCGGATTTGAATTCAGCTCATGACTGAGGGGTAACTACAATGTGATTGTGGACTAGTTTTGTCGAGAAATCGGAAATCCCGTAAATTCAAACATTTCTGCAAAATTAACGAAAATATGTACACCACGTGTGTAAATGCTTATCACTTTTTAATAACTTGTCGTGTCTTGTCTTGTCCCGTATATGGTCGTTAGGAGGAAGGAATGTATTCCAATTTGGAAATACACTAGTCTGGAAAAAATAATTTTAATGCAACTTTCGTTGAAACGTTTTGCGTAGTGCACGTAAATACCCCAACGCAAAAATGAGGAACTAAATTGTACAAAGTGCAAATTAGGCTAAATCTGATTAAATTCATAAATATTTCTGACTTCGATTTTATCCACGTCATGTATCTAAAACGTGGCTTTGTTGTATTTAATTGAGACGTGTGTGTGCTAATAACAGTATTATTATCAACAAGGCAGATGTTTGTTTTATGATTTAATCATATCATAACAAGCAAAATTTTCATAATCATAACAAAAGAGTGTCAAGAATTACATACCTAGAAACCTTATTAGATGTAAAAACAAACGTGAGTTTAAGAATCCATATCAGCTAACAGTATCTGCAATGCCATTGAAATACATTCATAACCCATTGTGTTGCTGTATGATGCTACAAAATTAAATAGGAAAATAGGAATCACGAATCACTCATCCGGAACGGAAAACAAATTGCCAAATTGTGGAAACCGCTGTACACAAACTAACATTATCGTGTCATATATGTGTAGTTGTTGGACAACAGTTATGGTGCCTGACCATGAATATTGACCTTGCTGATTTGGATTTGCATAGGATTAATTTAATACTCCACGACGTTCTCGACGTCGAGGAGCATGCCGGAAGTGAGACACGCAATTATTTGGTGTTACCTGTGGTACCTTTGGGTTCCAATTTATTACATTGACGAATTGCTATACAACGTCATTTCGTGTATAAAATCTTTAACGTCTTAGGAAACGCACGACAGAGCGTTTTGTTTGTTTAATAATGTATATCGAACGTCTAAAGTAAACTTGTACTTCCTTAAATTATATGACTGCGTACAGCACTAAAAACTATAAATTATTTATATCTATTCTGCATCATGCAAATAAGGTGCTTTGGAAAAGCCGATTCACAAAAAGTTACCGGACATGGGCAATCATATTATTATTCTAGGGAATTTCCTTTTATGTGGTACGGATGACGAGGGCGTTAAGTGTTTGGGGTTGGGTCATATGCATAACTATTTACATTTTGATCTACAGTGCAAAAAGTTGAAACGAAATGCAGTATTTTTCATAAGTAATAAAAGTCTTTCAAAGCTTATACGCTCAAACCCTTCCTCAAAAAACTACTTGATATTGTTCAAGGCTTTTTGCATGTGTCCAAGACAAGGGAATTCATAAAAATACGTAGATTATTTTTCCTGATTTTTCCAGACTAGTCGACAATCGTTTTTTCAGGTCGTCGTTGGATTTTTTTCCTGAAGCTCGTTTCAAATGACATGACCACCCTCACTATTTTTGAATGTACTATTAACATTGCATGGGACTGCATTATTATCATATAGGTACCTTAACTGCCATTTTGAAAGATGAATTAATATTTTAGCATTTCCATCTCAATCGTCAAATAGTGAATCGAGTAGGTTCCTACAAAGATAACAAGTATTCTTACGAAGTAATATTGGTTTATTAAAAAAATACAAATGGTGTAAATAAAATAGTGGAAATTAACAATTATATATGACTATACGACTGTTACATATGACCAATACTAAATACTATATACAATGCAAGTCTATGCAAATAACTAACGTGAGCTTGAAATCGGGCGTTCAAGAAACAACCTGATTTGTTCTGTATGTAAACTACAAAAACCATTTCTCCCTCGAAAATGATGTCATGGTCTTGGTCAACAACTAATATGAGATGTAAGATGTAATAATGCAGTCTTAAGTAACACAATGAGTGTAAGTAAATTGTAAGTGATGCTCTTATGTACAATACTTCTCAGTTACTCTCTCTCTCCGCACTTCGTACCTACTCAAATCACAAACAACATGGACGCATGCAGGTACTCGTACAATATATGTTGACTTACATAATTATGTTCATGTATCATCCTTTCGTGATGATGCATGATGTCTACAGTGGCTACCAAGTAATCAAATATCATTCTAGACGATTAATAAAAAATCTCCAAAGAACCTCAATTTAAAAACAGGTATGAGTTTGTATTTTAAGTCACATTTTGAAAAATACAGAATGCATGTTGGTACAAAATCTTAAATCTAATGCTTAAAAGAATGCTGCGTTCATCGACAAAGCATCTTAAGTTCGGATATTATAATAATTATTATAATTTAAGAATATTACTATACTGAAACATCACATCACATTTAGATCTTGATGGCTGCACAGCAGTACAAAATCCTCAAATTGCAAGAATATTTTAAAAGTGCTGCTGTAAAAGTACTCGTTGAAAATACAAAACAGAGAACTGTATTGTAAAGGAACCTAATAAATGCTTTTGACTGAAATGTAACAAATAAATCGGCCAGAGAAATGTGTGTACTCTTCTAAAGAGGTTCACTTTCCCCACATGGCAAACAAAGGATGGAGCATGTTGGAAATGAAGCTGAGCAAAGGATGCCGTACTTTTCCTCCCATCCATTCACTGTATATGAGAGCTGTCGAGCTGAACATAATGACCAAAGACATACTGATCAAGTAAGCCATCAGGACGATAAGGCCTAAGATACCGTCAATTGTAGAGTATTCAACTGCCATTTGAGGGTCCATTTTTCTGGAGTTCTAAAAATATATAAGATCCCGTTAGAGTAAAACTACACATTACTGCAATGCTATAAGTATGCATAAAAGAATTAACCTAACCGTCCCCTTGAATATACAAAATTATATATCTAAAGCTGGGCTTAGGAAAAAGGTCACTTGGACAAGGTCGTAAATATTATTTTTAGTCTGGTACCTTCTTATATGAGGTCCTTTGCTGTGTACAAATCTACTAAATAGCTGGCATTGCATGCATAAAATGAATTTATAAATAATATTTTAGAAAACATACCTGTTTAAGCCGAGGTTTGGAAAATTTCCTAAAGTTCTCACGGGTTTGCGTCCTATATACGAGAGATAATTGAATACTGTCGTATGCTTCTTGTGATATCAACTCAGTGACGTACTCTGCAAAAGTTTAAAATGCGGAATTCAGTTATTAGTACTAATATTGTGAACAGTCTTTCCTGTAAAATTTCCTGATGATTATTACACAAAATGCAGAAACCACAATTGACGTGTATGTTTACAAACGGCACATGTAGTCAAGAACAAATCTGGATCTGTAATGAGGTACAGTAACTCAAACTTTTTTGGTATCTCAAGAACTGTGGAGAAACTGAATGACGTATGTAGTAGCAAAAAATAAGTATAGCCTCACTAGAGCTAATAATACTGCTTGGTATATTACACAAAGGATTATTTTTTGCATTGCACATCACACAATACGAAAAATCCATCTTTTGTTTTGCACAACTAGTTCTCAGAGGTAAAACCATGATTCATTTGACATGGAATATCCCAAATAAAGAGTTAATACCTGGCTATTGTCTTCTAGGCACTCGTACACCACTGTAGATCTTGCAAATTACTCTTTCCTCTGAATGAGTTTTAGATGTCCTTGTCCCTTGGTTTAATAATGACTGTGTTAATATTTCTCGAAGTTGCTGCGTCTAGTAGCTTAACTTTTAGGATGTGCTCAGGCCCACGACGGATATGGAACTAGCGTAAACCTCTCATTGTATCTATAGCGCATTGTATACGTTTAGACGGGGATATCTTTAAAATCTCAGATCACTCAACAAAGATGCCAGAGACTGTGAAGGAGTGAACAATTACGAGTTAGCAATGTGTATAGGATCCTTGCTTGCACCATCAGCAGTGTTAGCTCTAGGCTGGGCCTTATACTATCTCTTTATAGGAGTTATTGTCATGTGGCTGCACTCGTTTTGAGTTTTTATATTTCCCGAGGATCTTTTCTCTTATATACAGTTAATATAAGTATGCATTAAGTACGCATATACTAGCATTTTGTTACACATGCGACTTGCTATAGGTGGTTACACATATAGCATAAATTAAGTATACTGTATGAAATGCAATCATGCGATTTAAGTATTTAATGATAAACATTTATGATTTTTCATTTAACTCAAACAATAATAATTGCAGACTGTCATTGCATGTATGTTTTGTTTGAAACCCATGAATTCATGTTCGCACTTTGCACAACAAAGGAGATTTGCTAACGTACGTTTCATTGTGCCTTTTTGTAAATTATAAAAACTTGTAGAAGGTATGATGGAATTCTTCACTGCTATAAGAATATTTAAACGATTTAATTAACACGGTTTTCCAGCTTGAAAAATCTTTTTAAATGCAAATAATTGCGCATTTATTATCAGGATTGATTATTGCATTCTACCTGGAACTGGAAGTATTACGAGATAAACAGACCTCAAATATGATATAAAACATAACTTTTCCCAGCTCGTTTTTGTATTAATAATACAAGCAACTTGCTGTTCAAAGGTTTTAACAAACATCACAAACTTTGACACAGGATGTTTGTATTCACTTTTGTGGTAACTTTACTCGGCAAATTAAAATGAATGGGAATAAAGGAAAATTCCCCGTGTAATTTTGGAAAATCATTTCATGAATAATGAAGGGTTATTGCGTAGGTTGGGTTAATTTAATATATGTAACTCTTAGACTTACTTCTCGGAAATCTACTTTAATATGCAGTAATGCAGTAAATGCGATTTATATTGCATTTAATGTGCATCATGCAAATGCTTCTGGTTCCTTTACTTTCTAAGGAAGTAAGGAAACGCCTTAAATGACAGGTGTGTTTACTGCAATTTTAGATTATGAGACACAAGTGCTTATGATTCACAGTAAAAAATTTGAGAGGAAATTTTATTTTATAATCTAAGAGCACAGGTGTCCTTAGCCGTTTTCAGTGGTTTCAGTGAAGCAACAGTTGAAACGTTGCAAGACATTATGCACTCTTCGTTACGTGTATGAAAGCCAAGCTAGCAGTTGTTTCAAAATGCAATTGGGCAACTTGAATCAAACGAATCAATTTTATGCTTCTTGTTCGCATCTTTGGCTACATTTCTCATGTTTACCATTGTCATATGTCGTCTTAAAAATATATGATCTACCTACACGCGAGTTTCAATAATTTACAAAATACTATTTGAACATGTTCAGTGCATAGCAAGATCTAGCAGTAGCAGCAATAGGAAAACTTCTAATGACTCAATAGCTCATTTATAATGTGGATTCTACGATTCGACATACCTACACCTACTACATAATTTAGAAACTATATAGCCTTATAGATACATATATAGATACACAGCCTTTATGTTTACTGATATTAGCAGATTTATTAACTGCAATTTTTATGTTCGTGATTACTATAAAACGGGAATGTATTTACCATTGCTTTTAAACCTGGACAAATCTAAGTAGCACTATTTAAGATTATTTGATTTTTAGTATTTAGTCTATTCAAAATTTATGCACTGTGCATTTATGTTTACATCTTTCAAATCAGTGAGTAGGCATATATGCCACATATTCAGTCAATGACACGGATAATTGGAATTAACTTCGCTGTAACTTGACTTAGTGTTACAAAATGAACATAATCTTCAGTATTTAATATTGTAGAAACAAACTGCAAAATCGATACAAAGACATATCATTATTAGTCATCAGATATCTAATTTGACCACACGTGTTTTTTTAAAATTTGAGTTCGTATAGAGAATATATCATACTTTATAGATACATTTACATTTAAAGAATATACATACTCATGTACACAGTCACAGTTGAAATAGTTGTAATTGTCCTTTAAAATCATCATATAGTTTATGTGGTTATCAGATCACTTTGGCTCATCCCCTCGTCCAGTTTCAAAATACTTTCGAAACTCTTGAGCAAATTCAGTAAATGCCATTGATAGCTTACTCATAGCTTTAATGACTCTGTCTGTATGATTGGCTAAGGATTCCACGTCTTTAAATGCTCCGCGATTATTTGTGGTCATATACCCTTCAAATTCTTCAGCTAATTCACAGACTTTATAGCCAAATTCAAATGCTTCGTTAATCTGGAGAATGCAATCATTACGGTAATACTTTTCAACGTTCTTTAAACTTGCTATCATTTCTTGGCTTTCCTGCTTCAGTTCAATGGCAAAGGATGTCGTTGTAGGGGCACTTTCTTGAGTATATCTAGTTTCTTCATGAGAATCTTGATAGTGACCATTATTAGCATGATGATGATGCTGATGATGAAATGAGCTTCTCCAATTATGATTTTCATCATAGTGAGGTGGTTTAACACCAGGTCGATGCTTTGGCTTGTGAGAATTGTGCACTGCAGATCCACAGCGTTTAATCAGCATGCAATTTCGGGTTTTTCCGATGCTCTCTTCAAAATTTTTTGCTATCATCTTATCCCAGTCAGTTCCTCTAGATGCCATGAGGGAAGAAATTACATTCGATTTTGCTTCTTGTATTGTATCGCTTTCTTCTCTAGAGTTACTAATCCTGGGAACTGAATTGAGCAGCCGTTTCCAAAATTCATAACTTGCGTCCATAGAACACTGCCCCCAAACTGCAGCACGTCCAGCTTCCAATCCAAGTTGTTGGCAAACAAGCAAACATTTGTTTAGAGTTTCATCGAGCGTATCCGTAGCCCAAAAGGCGTCAAACGGATAGAGTTTCATGAGTACCCTCTTCAAAACTATTGCTCGTATTTTGTTTGCTGTGAGCAAGTTGATGCCAAGTTTTTTAGGAGTCCATGGTGCATGGTAGCCAATTTTAAGAAGAAGATTTTGAAGCTCAACAAGCTCTTTGGGAGCATCATCCCAGTCTTTCTGCGCTGTCTGAACTTTCATCAGCATGTTTAACTACAAAAAAGTTTATGTTACACTAAAAGAAAATTCAGTTTACTCTAATTATTATATACATTAACAAACGCCACCTCTGGGTTGCTTTCAAGAGCTTCATTGGCTTTGTAAGGATCTCCAGCGTCGTCTTCCATAACGTTTGGTTGAATGTCTTTCACTTCTTTCAAACTTTTTAAATTGATGTATGATGTATCAGACATAAACTTATTGATTTCAAGAACTGGTAATAATAGACCTATATCCATCTACTCTGGTGATGTACAAGAAATCGATAAAATTATTTAATTTTTTGTGTAAAATTTGTTATATGTGTTAACGAATAGTAAGATTGTGTATTGTAGTACTTTAAGGGCACACTGTTGCCACGGACAGAGATAAAATGGTCAACGATTGCAAAAATATTAGTATAATACTGGCAGAGTACCGACTGGGCACCTTGAGTATGTATTCATGTTTACAACTTCGCCACTTCCACAACTTCCACTACAGTTCTTCACTTGCATTAGTACTTAAAGTTATAGTTCTATTCCTTCCTCGGTGATCTGGAAGTTTAGGACTTTCTTGGGAATTACTATCCCTTATTGTACACAATGAAAATTTGCATTGCATTTTGAACAAGTTTGAAAATTCTTTCAACCCTCCTCGAAAATCTTCATTGTATATCCAGTACACAAAAGGATTCCAGCAGCAACTGAAATTTAAATTATTTTTATTTCCGTTAACAGCCTGTATTTAAAATTTGACTGATGATAAAATTATGAAAGCCAACATATAAGGCAAAACATACCTTGTGAAGGCCAACCAAACAGCTATGAAAAATGTACCGGATTTGTTACATGGTCTCTTCCTTTGAGGGTTCCCAATAAAATCCATCAAATTTAAAATAAAAAATGGAAACCAACAAAGGAAAAATACAGCTACTGCGGCAATAAGCATCTTGATTGTTTTCCACTTCGCACGAAGAAGAGCATTTTGTTGATTGGATGTCATGTTGCCGACTTTGCGCCTCATTACTAAAAAGTATAGATGATGTTTTTCCATTAAAAAACCAAGTTTGCAATATTAAAGTTTACATATAACATAACAATATTATAAAGCAACCTTTTAAAGTGATACTCCCATAACACGCAAAGATAACGACGAGTGGTATCCAAAAGTGGGCTAAATTTGCTATGATTAATCTAATCCTTTGTTCTTTTCCAGATATAATGCGGTTACTGATGTCAAATACTGTAGCAGCTTCACATTTTATGTAAGGTTCGTTCGGAGTAAAGTAACGATGAAATGCTAAAGTCGGAGATGTTCCGGCAATGATAATCAATGCAATTATCCAAACACTGATGATTACAATGTAAACCGGCAAAATCCGGTGCGTTCGCAGCAAAGGGTAATTTACCAGCATAAATCTATCCAAAGCCACAACAGTCATTGTCACAGAGGACACTTGAAATGACAAAAGCTGAACCACTTTAGCTGTAATACAAGCATGGTGTCCCAATGAATTAATGAACGAATCCCAGCAAATTATAAGTCCAAGAGGGAACATTAACCCACAAAGAATGTCAGAAATAGCCATGTTTGCCAACAACACGTTTGTAAAATTTCTCATATTGGATTTGCCAAACACGACATAACAGATAATTGAGTTTCCTATGAATGAAGCCAAGAAGGTAACCGAGTACAAGGTCAAGTATATCAAATCCTGGACCCTTTCTTGTTCAATATTAGCATTAACATTGTAAGTGGAATTGGTTGACATTTCCAATATGGAGTAATTATAACTGTGATGCACTGCTCCAATTTCACTACTTCTGTTATGGACGGCAGTGGGTATGAATTCAACGGCTGCCATCTTATCATTACTTGAGGTTTCTGCAATCGCATCTCAATCTTGATCGACTCTGGCAATCACAGCTTTTCCAGTTCTCTTGAGCTCGCAGAATCTTGCAAGTGTGGCTCAGGAATTCACAATTTAAATTGAAAAAATAGTTTTAAAACTCGTATAATTTTCTAATACTGAATGAAATCGCTGAATTTGTTTCAGATAATTTTAACTGCCAGACACTAACAATTTTGTCCCCATACTAGTCACTAGTGATGGTGAGTACTTAATGCCATGCTTTGTCTAAAAATAACAGCACACATTTCCACAAAGATCGTATCTATTCCTATGTAAGTTGTTCAGTTTCAGCCTGAATCACTAATGTGAGAGAACTTTTCAACTGTGTGCTGTTAATAAGTGACTGAGGTTTTCTATATATATACCAGCGCACTAATGCCTCTAGCATTAGGTAGCCCTACATAATATAGTATTCAACTAGTCATTCACCAATAATCAAAAAAGCTGCAAATCAGACGTTACATGCATTTGATTCTCCTTCAAAAATGCAGAAGAATGATATATAACACGATATTTGTGAATTTTTGAAAGTCAGGGCCTAGAGGACCTTAATAGATTAAGCGCATTTGATTATCATTCAAAAATGCTGAAAAATTATGTATTACACGACATTTGTTAATTTTAGAAATTCAGGGCCTTATTCAGGGCCTTCAGCTTTATTCTCCTTCAAAAATCCTGAAAAAACATGTATTGCACGATATTTGTTAGTTTCAGAAATTCAGGACCTTATTGAGGGCCTTCAACTTTATTCTCCATAAAAAATCCTGAAAAACATGTATTGCACGATATTGGTTAAGTTTAGAAACTCAGGGCCTTAAAGTTTTTCATTTTATAGAACACCCAATCGGGTCGTATCTTTGTTCCGTTTGGACTTGAAACAAAAAATACATATGCATTTGGTAGAACAACCCATACACTCCAATGTACGCTACTCACACATAATCTAATACCCTAGGTACTCTGTAAAACACCCAATAGGGTCGTTTCATAACTTCAT
>JAHZNA010005145.1:0-14401 GCA_027743935.1 Sinodicranocentrus sp. ZH6 | reverse complement strand
TTTGGGTTAAACTAGAAAGACAAGGTGTTTCAGAATGGACTATTTGAATTTGGCGTTGGATGATGAGGATGCAGAGGGCCTTGAGGATTTGGAAGATATTGGAGGTAACATGGATAATACTATTCAAATGGAAGTAGATCACAATGCATCTCCTGAAGATATCTCCGACGACAATATGGAACATGAGCCTGAGGTTTCCGAAAAATGTGAAGTTTATAGCCAATACAATCCTGAATATTGTAAGTTACTGTTACCTGTTTATTTATAGTGACAATTATGATCAAACCTATGAACGATTGAAATTAACAAACGTATTTCATAGTGAAATTAGGTGAGGCGCATCCAGATAGTCTTGTTGAAGGGACTACTTTATCATGTGTGCAGCCGCCTGTTATAACTTACAAACTAAAAATGGACCGGAAATGGTACTGTGTGCTTAACAATCAGAAACCCCATCTTTCAAAAGCACAAATTGAAGCTATTTTGTTAGCTTGTCAAGCTCACGAGGGCAATGTGATGGTTGACAATGTACAAAGTCGACAGGGCTTTTTACTAGGTAATAATTATATGCAAATTGAAGAATTCTTTATCTTTTAATAGTTAACCTTTATGATTTGATGTGATTACCAGGTGATGGGACGGGTGTTGGTAAAACTCGTGAATTAGCGGGGATTTTGCATGAAACGCGACTTAGTGGATTCAAGACCGCGGTATGGCTTACAGCTAGCAAAAATCTGTTTGATGGTGTCATTGGTGAGGTAACTGTTTTTGATGCCACATTAAACGTTCACGTCTTCGCTGATAAAACAACCAAAAGTCAATTACAACTAAACCCGTTACAAGATGGAATGCTGTTTGTAACATACACGGAGCTTACAAACAAAAATTCTCATATCAATTGCGCAACGCTTTTTCAAATTCTTGGTGAATCATTTAATGGACTGGTTAGTCATCTTAATTAAATGGACATACTTTGCAGTTAGGTTATTATTAGGATCTCTATACGTTTTAAAGTCAAATTATATCGGTGGAAATAGATAATCTTTGATGAAGCACATTATGCTAAGTCAGCGGAAGGACCGGCAAAATCGAAGCGTGGTGAGCTGGTAGTAAAACTTCAAGCCAGATTTCCAGAAGCTCGTGTTATCTACTCCACAGCAACGGGAGCCTCGGAATCGCACCATTTACTTTACATGACTCGTTTAGGAAATTGGGGCAAAAACACTCCTTATTTGACTAGCAAGGATTTTGAAAAAATGATGAAAGGAAGGTTATCTAATATCTTGGTTACTAAACAATTATATTTTTATGATATTATTTACTTGGGCTAATGCTTTTCAAATTGTACACAGAGGAGTCGAGTGCATGGAACTATTGTCTGTGGAAATGAAAAATAAGGGAGTTTTTATTGCTCGTCAAATAAGTTATGGTGGGGTAACATTTCAAAGATTACAATCTCCAGAAAACTTTGTGTTTAAAGAAATTTATCGTCGTTCATGCCAAATCGTAAGTTACAGCTTTTTTGTTCCATATCAATATCTGTATCCATTATTGTATGTCTTAATTATACGATAATCCATTTAAAAAAATCATTTCATACTATCATGTCGTAGTGGCTTCTTGTCCTTCAATACATAAAACAAAGAAATGCAGAGGATCTAGTTAATGGCGAAACCAGGGACGCTGGCGCAAATCGCATTAAACATTTTTACTCGAGTTCTTTAAACTTTTTTGGCACCATGATTACTTCTTCAAAGATATATGCAGCAGTACAAAGAACAGTGTAACTCTCACTAACTATTGTGTTATTATTTTTTAATGTTTTTTTTAAAAATAATGTGTGATTTATTAAGGTTAAAAACTAACGCTTGTTTTACAGATCGGCTTTGATTGATCAGAATTCAGTTGTCATTGGTTTACAATATACTGGTGAAAGCGGTTTCAACAAGTTTTTACCTGCAGCAGATGCGAAAGATACAACCAAACAAAAGAAGGCATATAACAAAGGCCAGCCTTTCTCAAATGCAGCGTAAGCATATTAAATTTTATTAATATTTCAAATGACTATACTGCTTCAGAGATTTATATTATTATTATTCGTTTATACATATACAGTGGATTTCTAAAAACAGCCATGGCTGAAGCTGGTATAAAGGTTGGTTGTAGTAAGCTGTACAAAAAAAATGGCGAGGTCTTCCGTATTGGCGAATGGAAAGACATTGATGAGATTATCGAAAATAGAAATGTCAAGCATATTGCAGATCAGAACAAATGCTATTCATCTAGTGCACTCCCATCAGTTCTCTTTGAAGATTTGGGTCATTCTAGTAGTAATAGTCAGGTCACCGGTTCATTAAAAAAAAGGGCAAAGATTGAAAAACTATCCCAATTCATAAATTACTCCGTTGGTGCCTACTCGAATGAAGATCCAAATGATTTGACATGGAGTTTGGACGATGCAGTGCAAAACCTATGCGGAAAAAACTTGGCACGTTTGTTTCATGAACTACATCCCTTCTTGCCAGTTAACCCATTGGACGAACTTGTTAGTCGCTTTCAGGCTGTTTTGAAAAAAGATGCTAAGGACATTATTGCCAATGTAAGTTTTAAGAAATTCTGACAGGCAAAAAAGGTTTACTGGTTTATATTATCTATCATTAAGAACGTTTGGTAATTTATGTACTACTTTTGTAATATATATAGACCACTGGTCGAAAATCATTGTATGTATACAACGATGATAAGTCAACATGGGAAGTAACGGAGTTGGCAAGTACATCGAGTGGTAAAATAATTACTTTTAATAAGCTTACTATATATTATTGCAAACAATTATTTTACTTGTTTAAAAAAGCAGATATATATTGCAATTGTGATTTATGGGTTTGTTTGTACAGAAATTGCAAGCTTTCAAAACGGAAAAAAACGAATCTGTATCTTATCGGATGCTTCAAGTGTAGGTGTGTCGTTGCATGCTGACAAAGGTGCTACAAACCAACAGCATCGTATTCAAATAACTCTTGAATATGCCTGGTCACCAGGTAAGAATTATTAACAGTTTGACTTGTATGAAATTTATTTCTCTAATTTAAATGATGTGTTTTCGACATTTTTTTAAGAAAAAAATATTTCATGTTTTTTGTAACAGATAAGGTCACACAACAATTAGGTCGCACTAACAGATGTAATCAAGAGTCTTCACCAACATATGTCTTGTTGACGTCTAGAGTTCCGGCAGAAGCACGATTCGTCTCAGTTGTTGCAAAACGTTTATCACAAATGGTAAGGATAGGTGAATGAATTGTTGTTGCTATTAAGTTGTTGCTTTGTTTATTGTTATTTGTATTATTCAATATATTACATATTATTATTATTATTATTATTATTAAGCCTGTTTTCTCTCTCTAATGGTTTTTGTCTACCAGGGAGCTATTTGTCATGGAAAAAGCGAAGCAAATGCATTATCCAGTGGTATTGAGGATACCATGTGTACAATTGAAGCAGTGTCCGAAATGCGAAAAATGGTCCAGGATATTGCCATGGAAGCTGGGATAAAGGATTTGTTTGGTTTTTTGGATATGACAAAATCAACAGCAAAACCGACGTCTCCGAATAAAACGCTATCACAGCAGGAAATTCTCGAAATTGTCTCCCGATTCTTCAATAGGCTGTTCATGTTTGATCTGGATAAACAGGATACAATTATGAAACTATTGAGTACTAAACTTTCTTTGAAACAGACTTCTTCTAGCACATCCCTTATGGGTAATAATATTAGCATTTATCCCTCTTTATCTCTCATTCGTAGTTTTTGTGGTAAAGTCATTTGCGGTAAATAATAATTATTCGCTTTTTAAATTTGGTTTAATTTAAATTTCTTCTTTATTTACTTCTTAGAATATCCAAATCGTAATTTTACCTCAAATGTGACGTTGGTTGAAGAAAATACTTACAACGTCAGTAAGCGTGCAGAAGTTCGGTTGTTGAAATTTCGTATTTCAAGAGTGGTTTCCTGGCAAAGCCTTTGCGAAATGATTGATAGTGTAGGAAATTTTGAGGCTCTTAACAATTCGGATACTAATGATCAGTTTAGGGAATTCAACAGTGCTATTGGCTGTACGGTTCGCGATGGGAACCATTATCAAGTTTACTTTCCATTTTCTGAGCAACCAGTAATAAATAATTGAATCCATAATTTTATTTTAATTTCTTTGACAACTCTTTTTGTTTTTGGTAATTTTAACTTCAAGAATAATTTGATTTTTTAGGTAACGTACAGTGCAGCGTATGTCCAACAGATGCAGATCGTGAGATATTTTAAAGCGCGAAGGAGGTGGAAGATGTTGGCTGACGCACTTAATTCTCGTCCCTGCTGTCTTCATAAGGCTACAAACTCTAAATGCAGTAGACCGAATTGTACTTACCGATTCGGGTGTATTGAGAAGTATTTGGTTGCAGGTTCAATTTATGGCGTTATGCATCATCTCGAACTTCTTCAAGAAAAAATTCAGCTTGTAAAGTTGGTATACACCCATAATGGAGAAAGCAAGGTAGCTCTTGGAGTTGAAATTGGAGCTGGGAAGGTTCAAGAGTTGAAAGAGGATCTACGTAAGATAACGGAAAAGAATGCGTCCTTGGTTTAAGTACAGAAAAAGCATTATTATTTTACATGCAATGGATTTATTTCTTGGGTTTGGTTTGTTTATGGAAAATATTTAGATTAATTACTAACTTACTTACTTACAATAAATATTATCATATTATGAATTTCAAGTTGAATTGGTGGCTAATTTACGAAAAAATAAATACTTAATTACTTGCTTATAATTACAGATATTTGGCAACAAGCGTTAAGGTTGATTTATTTTTAAAAAAGTTTCAAATGTTTGAATGCATACGTTCGTTACAAAAACTAGATACAAAAAACCAGTAAGGTTATTTGGAAATAGCGAAGCAGCAAAAAATAAAACGATTATCCAGATTTGGAAACAAATATCCAACTAGAAATCATTCATGTAAAGGATAAAAAAGCTTGGAGTTTACAAAAGCAGTGTAAAAAGTTATCAAATTTGTAGCCACTGTCTAATAAGTTAGCCTTCCGGGTTATACATATTCTGTCCAACTTCACAAGAAATATAATAGCTTGGATACGTAGAAGCGAGTAGAGAACGTAAGTAGTTAGATGATATGCTGAAGGGTAGCCATTCATTCCCTTTCAGATGCCACCGTATATTCACGTAATGTTAACGGTTGGGAAGGCCTTCCCAAGGCAAAACCCACTAACAAATAATAGATACACTACAGCATTCAAGTATAAAAATGTAAGTTTGAACAAAGCTGCATGTTGTTTGATAGGAACACTGGTACTTTGTGCTGAAGAGTAAAAATTTGTGGCTTAGGGTGCACGGCTGTCCATGTATTTTATGTCCAGACACGGGTCATCGAGTCGTCCCGTAGTCAGTCCATTCCAAGTGCATAGAGTTTCAGATTTTTTAGAGTGCGCTCTTTCATTCATGCATAACAAAAGCATAGCAAGCACGGGTTGGTTATTTATAAGCATGTGTATGTCTGTGGTGCTCGCGAGGAAATGAGCTTTCATTCATATGCAAATGAGGGATTCCTATCTATGTTATTGCGTCTTTCGGACTTTGTTGTGGTAAGATAGGGGGAATCTGTAGCGGGAAGTCTGAGGGTAGCCTTGCACATACAGTCGCAGTTAAGAGTTGTGGTACTTCTGGCGCCGGCTCTGTGAGGGGAATTTTACTGATTAGCCATAAGGTGGTAAACAACGAGCAGATACGGCAGCCAACCAATATGATTCCCCTCACAGCCGGTGCCAGCTGCACCACAACTCTTGACTGGAACTGTAATTAAGATGATGTGTTGCAGGGACATAGTGTGCACGGGATACACCAAATACACCAGATACATCATCCTGGCGCATATTGAGAAAGGTTAGGTTAGCGTTTTAAACAACAGTCAACGCTATTTAATTACGAATATAACCAACGGTTTTCCTGGTATCCTTATTATTTTTACATATAGCAGAGTTACATGATCTTTATGTCAGTCTTACAGATTGAGTGATGATGGGTGGGCCACACGTTTGTAATAATAATAATAAAGCAAAATAACAAAAAAATATGTATAAATGGAATTGTTGGATGCGGTTGGAGCTCATAGATAAAGTTGGGCTAGGATTGGACGCATCGTCAGTGAATTTCTCCTTTGTGCATACATATTTTAAAATAAAATCAATTTTTGGTTAGTTTTCCATTGTTGGTTCTCTTAGAGGGACGATGGCATCCAGCGAGGTTGATAACGACGGTATATATTTAGCAACGAACCTATTATTTAGTCAATTTTAATTATTTTACGTAAACAGTGCATGTGGTACATGTTCAATATTTTTGTTTAATTATAGCCGGCACGCCATTGGGAGCACCGACAGAAGGTATTTTATTATTATTATTATTATTATTATTATTGTTATATTAAAGATTTCAACAACATTACCAATCACAGGGTTTCAAAATGCTTGGAACCATATAAAAATATACAATTATTTATTGATTGGTTTGTTAATTGATTGATATTGGGTTGAATATATACTAGGTTGTAGTACCATGGCTACTTTTGTTGATTGGGCATCCCGAATGCAGATAGTCATGGGAAAAAAGGTTGGTTTTAACTACTTGATTGGTCTGGAGGCAGTCGCAACAGTGTTGCATGAACTTGACTACAACAAGTGGTCCGAATTAATAAAGGGAAAAAACCTGGATGTCCACTTCAACATACCACGAGATGGGAGTGGAAAAATTAAAACGAAAAACAAAGTATGTTATCATGATGTTGTTGTTTATTACAAAGTTAAACATTTTATTAGTAGTTTTCCATACTATTAGTTAATTTTCAACAATTATTTTTTACTGTATTTCACAATATTAACAGTTCGTAAGTGTTTATCAAGACATTCTGCATAAGTTTGAGAATGTCCAACCCTACTTGGACTTTAAAGGGTTAAATCACAGTTTTAATCATAATGGCGCTAATACAACAACTGAAGCCGAACAAGACGGAACTGATAATAGTGAGAGCCACAGCGAGAGTGTTGTGTTAAATGGAAAAAATGAATCTCCAATGAAAAAACAAACACGCCGGCGAAAACATAGAAACAATCAAAACGAAATACAAAAGCTGGGAATGCGAAAACTTTTTGAAACTGGTTCTCTCAGACCTCTTACAATTGCTTTCCTTTCAAAACTCTATGGTAACTTAAATTTCACAAAAATACTTTTTATTATTATTATTATTATTATTATTATTAATATTATAATTTTAAACCTAGAACTGTCATTGTTATTGGATTTGTGTAAGAATTTCCTATCCCAAAAAAAGTACATGTATTATGCTCCTCATTTTTCAAGTCAGAGGTGGTTTTACACAAATCCGATAGCAATAAAAGTAGTAATTTATTAAACGAAATGAGCTCGTAGTAAGTGGTGATTTATCATTGAATTATTATTATTGTTACTAATATAATCAAGATGCAAAGGAGATCGTCATATTGCCTGATGAAAAAACAAAAGTATTTGGGAGTGATTGGACAGCTAAATTGAAAGATGATGACAAGCTTTTGTTATTGAAAAAAGGTTTGGAGTTTCCAGATTCTCTTCAAAAAATGTACAATCGTGCTGGAAATACAGTACTACAAGGTAGGTTGTTTTCGTACTACTACTACTACCACTACTAATCCTATCATAACGTAACAACATTTTCTGGTATAAACTGCTTCTAATGTATTTTTGTGAATATTATGTTTCATAGCCCCTTTATTAAGTGATGCTAATCAACGACCAGACACAAATGGTATTGATGCTGATGCTGAAGACAACGCCGTTGATGAGATATCTAACTTAAAACCTGCAAAGAAGAAAGCAAGGAGACAACTTAAAAGGGATATAAAAGTTTATGTGAATAGAAGAAATGAGATATCAAATGCGGTTGAAGAGCATAAGAAAAAATTGCGCCAACTTGATGAAAAGTTCATGCAATGCACTCAAAAGTATGAAGAAGTTGCAGAGGCACTTTTAGCAACGCTAACAAATGATGTTTACTGGAATATACTAATAGGCCATTTTGGTAACGATGAAGAAGGAGCTGAAAAAGTTGTTGAATGTACTAGGTCTGTTTTAGAGTACTTTAACGAGAAGATTGATCGAGAGTCATTTCTTGAAAAGCTTAGAGGTTAGTTTTGGTTGAATATATTATTATTATTATTATTATTATTATTATTATTAATCTCATTAGTTTTTCGCCCATTGCATATTTGATAGTCGAGTATTTATAAACATTGTTGTTGTTGTTACAACTATAGTGTTCTACTTGAGTGCAAGTAACAAGGACTTAATTGACATTGCGAAGATAACTTTAAAACGTAAATTTGTTGACTCCTCCTTTGATGATGCAGGTTCCTCATCATGTAAGTTAATATAATATAATGATAAAAACTTTAACACCCAGACGATCATGATCATATTCTATTTAAGCAATCTAATGAAAACAACAATGACGTGGTGACATTCTTCTATTCTTCTTTTAGGTAAAAGAAAGCAATAATTTCATTTGGATCAGTCATTTTGTAATATTAATTTGCAGTTTTGTTAATTAATGTGATTTTGAAACGTATCTGTTGTTTTCATAATAAACATTATTTTTAATTGTGTTAAAATGTATATTCAATTAGCGATGATGGTTATTATATGTATATTATTAACTGCATTAAATTATGAATTTTTTTAATGCATACTTTTTCTTAATCATGTTCGTTTGTCCGTTTATTTAGCTAATAATTAGAAGTATAGTACCAAACAGCATACCTTCCAGCAAGATGTTTCATATACATATTATATTATACAAAAACTTTATCATCATCATTCATTCATAATAATCATACCTCTCATCATATCAGCAAAATCTTATTGATAATTTATCCCTTTTTACCTCTGAATAGCCGTCGGTTAGAAATTTTTATAAGTTTTAATAACAAAAGTTGCCGAAAATAACATTGTTTATTTATCATTTAAACATTAAGCACACAAAATTTCCAAGTTGTTTTGCCATACTTATTCGTTGAATCAGGTAGCTTTCGGCCCTAGGATTTCCGGATATAATGATTAAATTAGATCCAAGATCATTAACTAAAGATTTAGCTCTGTTAGTGAGGGATCCTAAGGTTTCTACTGCAAAAGTGAGTGACGAACTGATATGATGCTCCATAAAACTTTTATATTTGTTTATTGGGTTGGTTAAGCACAAGCTTTCGTTGAATGATTAATATTCGAAGGTGCCAACGTATCGCTGGAAGTTGCATCCAATACTTAAGTCAGTACTTACTTCCAAGGAGGTATTGTCATACCATCTGGACGTTTGCCATCATCTCTTGATAATCCAGTTGTTTCCAGAATACACTTGCACCGATATATCTTTTTCTTACATCATTGAGCATAATATGTCGAGCAAGGCGACCGCGACTCTTTTGACATGAAACTAAAGCTTCGCATGTCGTCGTTTTTATAAGGGGTAGATCCCAATTTGCTTGAATATTATTGTCTGCAGGATTTAGTATTTCCTAGCCATGTCTGAACTCCGTTTTTTGGAAAGCAAGGTCAAGCATGTCCTTCAAAGATTTATTACCTATACCACAGAACTTGATAGATAAGCATGCTAATTTACAGTTTTCTTCAGTACAGTTGATATTGTTCAACCAGAAAGAGGTTTATTAATCATCTCGTATAATCTTTTAAACAACCCTCCAAAAAAAAGAAATTGGCTTTGGTTTATCACACCCATCCATTCCCTCAACAAAGACCCTCTAGTAGTGGAAGTGGCGGCCACGTATGGTGAGTATTGAGTATCATAATTTTTTTGGAAAGATATATCTTGCTTCTATCAGCTGTAGGTTATGGACAAACCGAAACTTGACTTGGAGGTTAGTACAGGAATAGGATAGTTATGGACAAAAAAGCGCTGAAGACGTGGTGTGTATCATAATTTATTAGATAGAGGCCTCTGCCTGGACTAAGAGTGGTTGAGTTAGGGTAAAAATGATGAAAACAACGAGACGTAACCAACGTACGTCGTATGGTTGGAGGAGGACGATTTCCAACACAGAATTGTGCTACTTTTATGATGAAATTTGCCTCCTCTCCATATTGTGGTTGAGTAATTATAATTTTGCTATAAGCAGGTTGATAAGGTTAGGTGATGGTTATGTAATAAACCTGATGGTTTTATAACGTGCTTTTTGGTTAGGTTAGGTTAAGTTATAGTCTCCAGCGTTTTGGAGTAATACATTAACGGGGTTGAGACGATGAGAATTTTCATACATTTTGTTGAACCATCTGGACTGCTCTTTTGTTGTCGTTCTGCCTATTTATATATAATCCAACCAACTGCATTGTGTTGATTTGTATACGCCCCAACAAAGTCATAATTCTTAACATACAAAAGAATAAAAAAGTTAGGTTATATGATATATATATCTTCGTGAACTTAGTTCCAAAGAGCTCATTATCAAATTGACTTTCAACGCAAGCACATCATTATTTTGTGTTTAGGCTAAATATTACTAATTTTATATTACATTTTTAAATTGTTGCTTGGTTGGTTTGCTTACCACTGTTGGTGTTCTAGGTTGTTAGGTTACAATTGGTCTACTTCTTTTTGAATTTTGTTAAGTGGGTCCACTGTGAATTTTTTTTATTAAGCAAACATAATGAGTGGAAACCGAAAGATCCTCATACCAAAAAGGTTAAATCATATTCAAGAGGAACCGGAAATGTGCTTACCAGTTGGGTTTTCACCAGGTTACTTTTAACATGAAATAGTTTTAAAGTGAATTCCTAAATACATATGTATTTCTTATATATGATGTTGTATTAATATTGTTCACTACTTGAATAGATATATTGCAAAATCCGGTTCCACTGCCGACGAAAGTTATTGACGGAACACCTTTAGACTTAGCATGGTTCATGGAAAAGTTTCATCCTTTCACAACGGATTACATTTCTGATAAGTTATTCAGCTCGATAATTAATTATTTGAAGTCTTGTCACATAACCCAATGGCGAGAATTTTTCAATTCGCCAAACAGAGGAGGCAATAATGACGATCATCTGAGTAAAGTATATAACAATGGCTGATTTTGATTTGTTATTATTTTATATGCAATGTTTATGTTGTACATCATCAGGTTAATTTTTGTTTTCTTTTAGATTCGAGATATATATTGCGATTGTTTATCAGCAGACGAAACAGAAAATCAAAAGCTGAGGCATAAAGGTCGACATTACTTCCGCCCGCTCCAAAAACTTCGAGCGATGTTTGCCTCACCATGGAAAACTTTAATGGAGTTTTTATTTCTGAAGATTTATGGTAATGCTACATGCATAATTTTGTTTTGAACTAAATCAAAAAACATCTGCGTAATCATTATTTTTATTATTATTGTATTGTACGACTAGAATCCACTCGCCCAGGGTTTCGGCGTGGAGAAAGAATATTTGTGAATGAACTAAATCAACAGTTCTTCACCAATTCTAGTAATAAATATGGCAGTACTCCTGAATGGAACAAGAAGCTTGAACTCTCAAACGATGCCATCGCTTCTTTCAAAAATTGTTACGCAGAGAGAGAAAATGAGCCACATCACATTGGTAATAAATTAATTACTATTGAAACATTTTTTTTTATTAAGTTTGTTTATTACCTTGTATGGGTTTTAACATTTTCTTTATATATTATTATTATTATTATTGTTATTATTATTATTATTATTATAGAAGCTTTTCCAACCGAAGTGAAAGCATTGTTTGAGGAAAAAAATGTTGAGAGACTGTCGGTTTACGATATTGACAGAGAGTTGATTAAACTAAGAGATGTGAATGTACAAATTGGAATCGAAGGTAACATTTTGAAAAATAAATATGAAGGCAATGAATCGGAAATTGGCTTATACAGTTATAAGTTGCAATGCACTGAGGAACGACAAAGCATGCAATTTTCGCGCACAGAAGCCTTCAACACCCTGCATGAGCTTTTTGGCAAGAATGAAAATACCCATACTTATATTCACAAGCTAGCACGGAATTTGAAGTCGTTCTTTACAGGAGAACAGACGGGTGAGCGGTTCATTAACTCCATTGACGGTATGTTGTTTGTTACTAAAAGCAATAGTTCTTCTCGCAGACATTACTACTACTTACTCACTTTTTCATGTACCTAGTGCAGT
The DNA here is from genome assembly GCA_027743935.1 of Sinodicranocentrus sp. ZH6. Classification (NCBI taxonomy): domain Eukaryota; kingdom Metazoa; phylum Arthropoda; class Collembola; order Entomobryomorpha; family Entomobryidae; genus Sinodicranocentrus; species Sinodicranocentrus sp. ZH6. Next base: position 2,106 of record JAHZNA010005145.1, on the reverse strand, counting down.
CATACTAACACGGAAATTGTCGAATCAGTAAAAGAAGATCAGTTCAATGCGGAAAATGAATCTTCTGATGCTGAAAATTCTTCTGAAGGTGTCGAAAGTCAAGGGTCAAATGCAAATCCTCTTGAACAAGTGGTTAGTTTTTTTTTCAAAACATAACAAAAATTGTTAATAAAAATGAATGTTTATATTATGTATCTTAATGTTTGTATTTAATAAATTATTATTATTTTTATTTATATCAGGTACCTCAGCTTTTGAAAGCTAGCTTTACTGGAATTTTAAGAAGAAAAACCCCAGAAGAAATGATGGAGATGAATGACAATGGTTCCTCCCATTCAAGTACTGAAAATGATGAAAATGATCATGACGAAAAACCAGATTCGGAGGATACTGGAGACGATAGCAATGACAATCTTGAAGAAGAGGATTATGGAGAAGACGAAGATAATGATGCCGCCGCCGCCGCCGACTACGACGACGACGACGACGACGACGACGACGACGAAGAAGAAGAAGAAGAATACTAGGAAAACTATGGGTTAATTTATTATAATATTATAATGATACGTATTGCTTGATACATAATGGATTGAAATGTAGGTTGTGATGAAACCCTCTTTATTGTGAAAATTATCATTAGTGAAGGTATATTATTTTTAAGTACCTTGTATTGTAATCATGCCCGTATTCACCTTTTGCAGTGGTTTTTCTTGTGGTTTTGGTATAAGAATAATGGCAGTATATGTTTACTATTAGTTATTTGGTTTGAATATGCTTGAAATGGTTAGCTTATATTAATATGTTATACAATGATTGAATGAAAAATAAATAACATAAATGTTAATTAGAAGAAGTAAAGGTTGGTTGTCTAAGAATTATAATTGGATAATATTATATTTTTAAGTAAAAGTAGAGTCATCATCATACACTACATACATTAAGAGGATAGTTTTATTGAATTTCAGTATAATTATATTTGCACCCTATTGACAAGTCATTTACTTACTGATTTATAGTTGAAAATAGATAGTATAATACGGAATGCAGTGTAAGACTTTATTTGACGTTTTAAATTCCCTGACAAATAAACTAATAATACCGACTATACATACTCCAATTACAAATTGGAGCTTTTACTTAAAGTTAAGCACATGTAGGTTTACTAAAAACATACCTCATTCGATTTGAAAGCCATTCACAAAATTCTATACACTTAATTTTCATACTAAAAAGTAAAGTTATCTTACTATATTCTGAAGTGGAGCTTGCATTAGTAATTTTAGTTACATTTTAACTTAGTAATTTGGTTCCTGAAGGCGCCTTCTTGGGAAGAGATAAGTATTAATTAAAATTAAGTTTATGAATTAAACTCACGTGAATTTTAAAATTGGCGTGCTAAATATTCTATGACAGTTGGGTCCTACGTGCTGAAAAATTCTAGCCAGATTTGATGCTACGCTACAATCATTCTTAATTCCCTCCAGAAGGCGCATTCAAGAACCAAATTACTACTGTTGTGTTTCTTTTGAGTTTAAATTTAGCTAAAATTACTAATTAATTAATTCAAGCTCAACTTCAGATTAATACTGAAAGTAGCCTTCTCCCGTTTTTTAGTTTCCTCCAAACTATTATAAATCATGCAAGATACAAGATTTAATTGTAATATATAATCCAAAAATGGAAGAATAGTTTTTTAAAAGTGTGTTTTGATCATCATTAATGCTCAAATTATCATAATAATATCAAAGACCAATCAATGGTATCTCATGAATGAGCAGGTTCTATTTCTGGTTGGGTTGGTTTAGGTTGGTTAGGTTATGACCATATGAAGTGATTTGCTAAATTCCAAGTCTGTAAATCGTAGCACGACCTTCGTCTATCATTGTAGCGGTTGCATTGTGTAATTCTACTTCCGTATGGGTCCTATCCTTGCCAAATTTAAAACATTTTAAGTACAAAAACATTTTTATACCTCAATATCATATATAAGGCTATCATAACGAAGGAATTTGCAAATCGACATCATTTTTTTAACATATATTTTACTACCGTCAATAAATGAAGTTGGTTAGCAGGGCTGTCAGGATCGAGGCTGTTTGCAAATTG
>JAHZNA010005144.1:0-13943 GCA_027743935.1 Sinodicranocentrus sp. ZH6 | reverse complement strand
ACTAAAGTGCATCTGAGCGCAAATTTTCAGCCAAATAGCAGTCCCTCGGTCGTTCGCGGCCCGACCTGGGCAACTCTGTATACATGTATATATTTATATTTATGAATGTATTTTTATATTAAACCCGTTTTGTACATCCAGTCTCACAATGTAAGTTATACTTTTGGTAAAGAACTAACTCATAACAATACTTAATCCTGTTTAGTTTTATTAGTTCTTTTGCCTGTACATCTTTCCAGACTGCTTCTTCCTGTAGCTAATCCGGAAATTCTGGAAATCAGTTTATCATGCCTAGACATGTGGTTGCTGATGTTCCAGCATACTTATAGTCTTATGTGTCTTTGGCTGCATAAAATATCATGCATGCTGCAGTACTGGCAGAAATTATTATACAGTATACTCGCACTCTATAATAAGTTAAGTACAAGTACTAGCCATGATTGAAAATCACTCAGACATAACATATAAGCCACATTCAATCGTCTCGTCAAATATTTGCGTAGTGCTGAAACATCCATGTGCATCGCACCGCTTTGTGTAACTCTTGCTTTCATTCATATTTTAGGTTATATTTCCTATTCCTGCTGTATTGCTTATTTAAGACATAAACATTTCATTTATAAATTCATCTATAGATGAGATAAGTACGCTTACAAGTATTAAAGCTTAAAATGCATCCCAATTTCCCACGAAATATGTATTTATTTTGCAGCGCAATTGTGGGAGGAAAGTTCACATGCAAATATGCAATACTGTCAATGAAAATTAAAATGAAAGCCCACATGTTTCCGTTTCCGATGTAAAACGGGCCAAACCAGTAAGCACTTCAGAGTTACTTGAACTACTGGTGAAAACTGTTATCTATTTGGGTTCCTTGTCTACAGTAGAACACTAGTACGGGATAAAAATGTAAAAACAGAGAAACTTCCCAGCAAGATTTCCATGCTTGTAATGCATTGTAGACCTTATTATCATTTAATAATCACACTTCCTTCTGGTTCCTCCTTCCTCCCACTCCCTTTGTATGAAAAATTCAAATTGAGTACAGCGAAAACTACAAAGTTTGTGTCCTCTGAATAAACACATTCTGTACAGAGCTCATTCCTACTCAAAACTCACACACCGCATGTTTGATGCAAGCAAATAACTGAATGCAGCCCGACTACCATGTTCCTATTGAATTCTCAAGAGATTCTTACATAAATGTTACATAAGAGTTTCTACGAAAATCATTACAAATTGAGCTCATCAAGTATGCATACTTAAATGCAAATTTATTTTTTGCATCAACTACAAATTTAGTAAGACAAGAACTCGATAATGATAAGAAAAAAAGACTCGAATACAAGTACCATACATAATATCTATATTCTGTAAATAAAGGAAGGATTATGTACCTACAGAGGTATGTATTTTCTCGCGAATTTTTCTCTAAGCAATTTATAACCTTTAGGGAAATCACTGATGCAAATTTAACTCTTTTCATTAAGTTTTCTCGTCAACAAAGTTCGGTTGTAGGATCAACTGCTGCTCATGCTACGTAATGATTTTCGGGTTTTCATTCTCACTTGGAAAGAAACATACGTATCCATACAATCCAATTAATACGATTTTTCCAGGTTTTTTCTACAGATGTTCAATACGCGATAGTTGTAGATTATAATTATTATAACCTGCGAATCCAATATACACTCATGTACTTCCTGATCTCCTTCCAGTGATTTATTCGGTTGAACGGCCAACAAAAGAAAAATAACTTTTTCTACTTTACTTCTTCTAATCCTAAGATTAACGTCACCAATGAGGGAATTCCAGCCTTCCTTAATTAAGTAGAAGCAGTTCCATAGTGTATTTAAGTCAAGATTTAAACGTACATCTATCTTGTATTTAAGTATGCAAGTATCACCCTTGTCCGTGTACTTTATATCCGCTATATACTGGAAAAAATCAAGGTGCTCTATTTTCTATAATAAATCGGGTATACGTGAAGCAAAAATGGCCATAAGAAGAAAAATACACATTTCCCACCACTCTATTCCTTAACCTCTGTTTCATTTAAAAGAATAGGGATATAAACTCAACACACAATGAAATAGTCTTTTCATGAAATTGATGGGCGTTTGACTACGGACGGATTATCATTCCATTTAACCTTCATGAAGGTACTTTCAGCCTTTTCTCCATCCTCCTCTCGATTATCAAGAATCCAATGGAAGCTCATTGATTTAGACACATGTCATTTACAGCAAAGAGGCAGAAAATAAGTCAAGTTTTTTTTCCGTTTCAGAATCATAACAAGAATTCTGATGTATGAGTAATATTTGTAACACTATACGCGACTAGTAAGTAAATTGTAGTATGGCACCAGACAGACGTATACATACAATAGGGTAAATACTTGACTTTCCCAATGATTACAACTAGCAATAGCCAATGTTTTGTTTACCCACAGTCAGTCTCCGTAGTTTGATCACCTTATATATTGTCTTTTAAGAGAACTGACATGGTTATTAGCCATGGAGAATGTCATCCTTTGCTGGTAAACTGAAAGGTGAACTTTCGCAAATATTTTTTATGTGTCTACTAGTATATATCAATCTTCACTACTTTTTAACGCCCGCGGATTCATTTTCCTTCGACAATGATGTTATATAAATATCGGAATTAATCTGTAAGGGCATAATATAAAGCCATACTCCACAACTATTTCCCCTTTCCCTTTTCTCCAATTTAATTAGGTTGCAGGAGAATTTGTCGACAGACACAAAAGAAAAGTGGCTTATTAGATTTTGCTGAGTTGCTATTCTCTAGAATAAAGTTTTCACTCTAAGGGATCGTGTAATATCCTCATAGCAGGAAATCTCATATGAGACGATTACTGGATTCACACGATAATCTTATAAAATAGAACGGATTCATAAACCCAGCTAGCTGTACATTTTGGGGCTATGTAATACACATTAATGAAAAATATATTTGTGAGAACTGCAAGACCAACCTGATACCGTGCATATATACCTTTCGTTATTAATACAGTAACATCTGCCTTTTGTCTACCATTATCAGTTTTTACTTTGCATCTGCATCTCGCCCTACCCCCTTCACAGATAATTTCAGAATGAATTTAGTATTTTAGAAGAGTAATCTCAAATGCGTTTGTGAGGCAAACGTAAAAATTGGATACACTTGATATTTTTGGGCACTCACTTGGCTGGAAAGTGGAAATATTCTATTCGTAATGTGCCATCTTGCACTACATAACATGTAACTTTCTCTCGTATTTTCTTTTTGCCTCACTCCTTTTCACTTTTTTCCATCCATATTAGATAGACAATTCACTGACTTGTTTCAATCCCCTCTTTTTTCCCTTGTGATGATCAATGTAACCGTGCATGTTGGCTTGCTTTGCTTTTTCTTTTTGGCTTGTTTGATTTGGTTTTCGTGGTGTTCTACTACCTTTTGCCAAAAGGGCAGGGTTTCCGTTTACAAACAAGACATTCCTCTTCACCTACATCCTCCAATGACTTGGTTACTTTTACCTAGTTCCTTGTGTTTACTGAAGGATAACCTGAAAACGGAAAAGGAAAAAAGTGATACGCAACTGTTATTACATACTATCACATCTCTATTTAAGCATTTAGTTGTAAACTGGGACGAGAGTGTATGGTACCCTTTCTAGCAGTAGCATTTCCCAGTCCACCTTTATGTCCCTAACAATCTTACACGAAAAAAGCCAGTTAAAACAGATAAGTTTTTTGTTGCTATTGCATGAGTACTATTTTTTTGAAATAGAGGAAGAGGAACACGATGAAGGAACTTAATAATAACAATGAACATTTATAATGCCTTCCCTACTTTCTTTATGTAGTATTTTTGTACATTCTATTTCCACCATCGTCATCTCTATGCACAAGAAAAGTGGAACTACAACTTGAACCCCGTTTTTTATGACAGCTATACAAAAATATAAATACAAACAATGTCCCACCAACCGTTTCCCTTTGCAATAGTCATTTCATCCTATCCATCTATTGATAATATGATGATGTCATGATGCTATATAGTATCTGATGAATATGGTTGGTTATAAAGGGAAACTGAAAAGGTTGTACAGTATCATAGCTTCCATTACATTTTATTATATTATCATATTACGTTTGCCACTCCTCTTTGCATAGTCACGTTAGGGGAAGGAAGGGTTGCGTGTTGTGTATATATGTATATACATTTATTAGACACGTCAACACTGTCAGTGTTTCCTCTACAACACCAGATAAGAGGTTGCCGTGGAGTCCCTTGAGATTTTTTGTTTAGGGAGGATGTTCTTGCCTCTTGCTGAAGGCACAAGGCACACACACAACAACAATACATCGAGAAAGCGTCCATGTTTGTGTGTGCCTCAGATGTCAAACATGTGATGCGGCGTTCGACGACGACTTGCCTTTTAGCTTTCCTCCCCTTTGCCTTCGCCAACTCACTTATTTGCACTGATTCTCAGGCGAATTTTCTACCGCAACTTTTTTCTCTCGAAGCAGACTCACAATGTGACGAGACGAAGGAAAAGTTACAGAACAAAGGCAAACAATTGTCGCTATTGGCGTGTTAGGGTTGGCAAGCAGTGTTTTTGGAGGAGTTTTAGTTGGAGGGAGACGAGTGTCTGTATTGTTTGCTGGAGTGAAAGGGCATATATAGCGTGACATATTTTAAAGACAAAGTCATGTACTACTGGTTAATACAATGTAATAAAGAAATATGAGAAATGTGGCAGAGCACGTGCAGTCATTTGCTATCTTGTATGCATTCCCATTTTCCACATTCCATTTAAAAGTAACTCAAACATGTGGAAATGGGATTGCTAGAATGTTTAAAATATACACGCTTCTTCACACACGTCTACAAGGCTAAGCACAATTTACATACAAGTGAGAAGTAAATGAACATGCATTTTATAAACGGGATCATTATGTCAGAATCGGAAGATCTCACGCAGAGCTGTTGAACCCACAAGAGAAGTCATTTACTCTATTGTACGTTCAGCAAATGATGTTGCAAGCTGTGCGATAGTTGCTGGCTTCTTTATTATTACTCTGTGTACAATGCCCGACTATTCAATAAGACACTTCTTCAACGCTCACAATGATGGGGTTGTTGGATGATTAAAATTAAGTGGAAGTTGTTGCTGGCATAAGTCATTATTTAGTATTTAGTGATTGCGAATTTCCTTTAAAGGTGCATCAAAAACAGACCAAGTTTCAAAGCACAAATAAAAACAGATCAAGGTCAAGCTTGCTATGACTTTAATCACTTGACGGATGTTCTCAGTTGGAGCATTGCAAAAAAAATGAAACACGCCCCATTATGTGTACCATTGTTTTCGTAAAAAAATCATCTAGATAATTGAAGAATATCTCGGGTAGTTACATGTCTATGAACACAGCAGAATTGTATTGAATTTGGGACGATGTCATAACTGAAAAACATCATTATTGCTCCATTTTCCCGATTTCCACTGACAATGTCATATCAGACTCTTTCCGAATAGTCAGTTTCTCCACGGAGAGATGACTACTTACTGTCTGTTTGCATTATCCAAACGGTTTGATCATTCTCTACAGGAGACATAAACGCTGACTTTGATGTTTGATTCAGCAGAAACAAGCAACATATCATAATAATCACTGCTTTTATGGAACTCTATACGAGTACACTCACTACACATGCTAAATAAAGCATGAGTATAAGTAGAATAAATATATGTATGCATAAGAGTATCAGACCACACGAATAAAACATGGTATTCAGTGTTACATCTATTCCTTAGAAATGTAGAATCAAAGGTTAAAATAAATGCTTTATCTGCTTCATCAGTGGTTCAGGTTATAGAAGCTGGAAAGCTTTTTCATCTAGTCTTGTAACCTGGAATCGTCCTTGTAAGTGCACATTAACGCAAAAGCAATTGTTGTGGGGTATCACTACTATTGGATATAATCAGGGTAAAAAATATTATTCCTTTGTGAGTTTAGAACTGAGAACCGGATCCAGCGGATCCACATAAATAAAACTAATCTAATTTTCTCAAAGTAACGAGGTCAATCCAGGTTTTCTAAAAGTAACACTTTCCAATGCATCGTTAGTTTAATTTCCCGACTTATTTCTCTGCAATGATTCCACCCATTTTGTGGGGATCTAGTTCCAATTCAAACTACGAGCTTTGACTCTACTTAAGAAAAACTTGGATTTCACTCTAATTATAATAGCTTTAACTCTACAAACAAAAAAGTCACTTGGTTGCTAAACAGAGTCAAAGAGGATTTTCCGAGTGATTGAACATCTAGTTAGTCGTTATTATCAAATTTAAAAGATTTTCTTGTCACTAAAAAGCAGCATTCAACTTGTTTTCCCTCCGTTTTACATTGGGGTGCTTCACAGCAGAAAAACAAGCTTGCTTTCTTCCTCTAGGTTATTTACCATTATTGCTCTCGTCTCATTATTATCTCATGGAGGAAGCAAACCACGAGGTTGTGGTTTTTCGTCTGGCATTGTATACAACATGGCTTTATCAGATTGACCACCTACACTGATTTTGGCTTGGGATTTGGAAAAAGAATTTAAGACCTTGTCCCATCTCTTTATCTGCAATAATAACAAGAGAAAAAGCATATCGTTTAACTGCACTAACAATGCCACTGCCATGAAACAATATTTGTAATGTCACAAACGGGATTTTTATGATACCTCGCTTATCTCATCCTGGAACTCGTGTAATGGATTGTTGAAGGACAAGACGGTTGTAAACTCGTGCTATTAAACAAACCATTGCAGTAACCTTTGCGAATTTGGAGCTGCTCATGATATGCATATCCGTGAATAGAATTTGCATAAAAAGAAAGCAGAAATAAGTAGTTTAATTATGTCACACAATAATACGGATTGTTTTGCATAGTCATTTGAAATTGAAACGATTGCCATTATTGCTAAATCCTGAAATCCTTTGCGACACTTTGCAAATGAAGATGAAAAAATTGCGTCTTTTTGAGCACAACGAAAACGCTTTGCAACTTTTTTTCTCTAGAATCTGCCAATTTGATTTGTTACTGAGGATTTTAAAGGGCACGCTTCCATAAACATGTTTTCTCTGATTTTCTCTACACAGTATTCCCCTAAGGAGATTTTCGTTGTTAAAATCTTCGGAAAAGTTACTAACTTTAAATGAAGCTGACGAATCTACCACTAGAAATTTGCATACAAACTAAAGGCATTATTATATGAGCACACAGGAGCGATATAGCGAACTCCATAATTAGCCTGCAGAGAATTGGGTGTTTTCATGAAACTAATTTGTCAAGTCATTCTTTGCTTCTTTTACTTTGAAACCGCTCTATTTCACTGGGAGGGGAGATGAATATGGTTTGTAAGATCACTAAAGAAAGAGGAAAAGGTGATTAGTTTGTTTACGGGAGAAAGGATGCAAAGGGACATGCTTGAAAAAACTTTCTGAAGGAGAAGTTTGAGAAAATAACCTTATGTACTATATATGTAGGCTTACAATTAATTGAGGATTTATATTATGCCTTTAACAAATTTTATACCTCATTGCTCGTATAAACAATGTATGAGCTGATGGGAATCAATATTTTCATCTAATTCGATATTATACACCTAATACCCACTGCCCTTAGTACCCTACATGCGTCTTACACGATAAGTAGCAAAAGCGAAAGCGAAAAGGAGGATGTCAGGATTTCATCTTTTGTCTTTGGCTGCAGAGAAAACTTTTTAATATGTTCCTTGTTCGTAAGACATCTCCACATACATATGAAAGCAATCAATCAATGCTATAAATAGGTTATCTTCTGGAGCGCCAATAATGGAACACGATTGCAACGGATGACGGAAATATCATAAATTATATTTGTTGTTTATGCGTTTTGCGTACATATTTTAGACGTATCAGGAGTAAATAATATTACAGTGTAGTTTCAAGCAAATACTCACAACAAAATTGTTGTTATTGAAGTAATTGAAGTATTTCCTGTTTCTCCGAAACGTTTGTATGCTCCAATAAATGCTAATTATCTGCTGGATTCTCTGAAACATCACAAAGATTCGTAGAAGATCTTCACAAAAAAGTATGAAATTAACGAATTGTTTCGAATCGTGCTCTGTAAATGAACGTGCATGATTCATGATCCTGTTTAACCATTTATCATCCAAGCCATAAAATCTAGCAGGTCTCTAAGGATTATTTATACCTGGTTACAGTTTGTCAACCATAAAACCACTCGTAAAAATGGACTCACCAGTGCTTTAACTACAATGTAAATTTGGACTGTTTAACGAAAAACATACAAATACACACGTATAAAACTGCAGACCTCAAAGAAAACAAGCTGACGACTCTCCTTGGCATGAAATTAGACCACTTCCCATTAAGTAAATGCTTTTCCCTTTGATCATCCACCATACAAATATCATTTTGATTGAAAAACCAGATGACAGTGCAAATCGAGCTTCAAACAGGGTATGTCTTGTGGTCTCTTGATGTCTCATCAAATTCACATGACTTCCCAGAAATATAGCAGAAAAATTAATGGCTAAAATTAATTACGAATAGTTGATAAAATACGAAGAACATCTGCTGACAAAACTTTGACCTCGTCGACATTTCTGGTAACCAATCAGTCTGCAAATATTTACTTCCCGGTATGCGGTATGCAATTCAGATAAGAGTCAAATAATGGAAACGGATTCTTTCTCGGTACATCGCTTTTATCGTAATTCTGCAAGTTCAACAAAACAAAATTGTTGGTCATTCGCTTAAATTCAATGACTCAATGACAAAAGAACCCACCCAAACACATTGTGCACACATTTGTCTATTCTCAGAAACACCATACATGCATATCGTCATTGTGTCGCTTGCTCACATGTAGTAGAAGAGTAAACAGTAAAAAAATATCATTCATACTTCCTCAAACAAATCTTTACAACTTTCCTTTCACATTTCTGTATTGTAATGGTTTTCATACTTCAATAATAAATACGTTAGGGATGGGTATGCACACTCCAAGGAGAAAAATACCCCCGGATGGAATTGATAGATATGTACACATGAAAACAGACTACAGAATCAATCCAAGTTGAAATAACTATGGGAGAAGAGTACATTGGGAAACAGGTTGGAAAACTTTGTGAGGAGAAAAAGTAGTTTTTGACAAGGTTTCGCTTTTTTCTGGTACTCGGCTACGGTGAAACGTGTCAGATTCACATTTCACCATTTCCTTATTCTCTCACACTTCAAAACACATTCTATTGAGTCGACTTCTTCACTTCCCACACGGTACTACACAATCCACTTCCTACAAGATGTATATTATGCATGCTCTATCACACAGGGTAAAAATGTACATTTGTTATTTACAAAAAGACGTAATTCCACTATTTGTTTCATAGTGTGGGGGAAAGTCGGATCTTCATTGGGAACTTTCACCAACCAGTAAAAAAATTATGAATGAAGAGGATGTGTGTGTGACGTTTGATGTCATTTTGAACGAGGGTTTCCACCCAATCTCCAGATGCTTTCTACCTGTCCTTGACGATTATTCTTGGGGTTCAGGGTTTCTTGGGAAAGAGCATACGTCCCATTCCCAGGCTAGGTTCATCCCATTTTCTTCCTTCTTGCCAAGCACATACATTAAATTTTCTAAAGTTTACAAACTTTGGAATCTCATCTTATAAAGTAAAAAATTGTTATGAAAGAGCAAATTGTACGGCAAATTGTCTTGAATCACTCAGCGAAGGAACTGCTACATGCCAATACGATTCTTTGAAAGAAACTACGTAGGTGGGACTTTTCATCATCAAGGAAAGTGCACTAAACGAACTTTAGATTTAGATTCTTTTACAGATGGCCATATAGCACTAGAAGTTGAACCACATGACATGATATATTACACCTCCCGAGTTTGAAATATTATCAGTTATGACAATCTGACAGGGGAGTACATGCATGCATAAATCATCCTCATTTGATTCACATGGAGGGAGAGAGGACACTCCATAGTTTAACACTACATACGGTGCTGACACTAACAGTTTCTTTGCCGGGAAGGCAAACCCCTGTATGTTTTTCATTCCTTGAACGATTTATTTATGAGTTTCGGACTAAGCACGATACTAAATAAATAAAAGACTGCGTGTTGTAATGCGTAAAAATATAATTCTAGAAAATATACTCAAATCATGGCTACACTTTAGTGAATAAGATGGTTTGATCAAGATACTCAACAGTGAGTGTTTACTGTGTGATATGTAGAATTCATTATTTTTTACGTCTCTTCGGATAATAACAAGAGACCGATGCAATTTGAACTATGCCTGAAAATACCAAAGGACTAATTAGATAAAAGTCGTAAAATTCCTAACTGGCTTCTAGTAACTCACAGTTCTGGCGCCTCCACTCCATTCTAATCATACCTTACGAGAAAAGTTGCCTGGATTGAAGGAACCGTTATAATTTACAAGGTCAATAATTCAACTCTTTTCCCTTTCCTTTCTCCCTTATCAGGTTACAAAAGTCGCAGTAGTCATTCATACAGGGCTTACTGTAGATTTTGCTCAATTAATGAAACATGACAGCAGGTCTGGAACAAATATCTTTCCTGTCTTGCACGCAGACAAGATATTTATGTGAGTGAAACCGATACGAACTATGGATTATGTAAATGATACAGGTGCAGATCTCCAAAAGAAGGAAAACAGAAATAGACTACGTGCATTGCAAAATACATAATCTAGATTGATGAGGCTATTTAGGTCGATCCAACTTCCCCGCTAATGTAGTCCAGATCGATCTGTCTGATATTCAAATTTCTAAATGGACAGAGTCGAAAAATATACAACAGACTTCGTGAAATATTGCCATTGTACATTTACTCGTTTTGATAGAAGCAGATAAATGTGAAGGGATTCAGTACAATGAATGCAGATCTCCAAGTGGGAAATATTTCTGCCAGTCCATGTATTTTCCCTTAAGAAGCCCACTGAAGTTGTACAATATGCTGGCAGCTTTACAAACAACCATTGATTGCCATTGCTTTACAATCACTTTTAAGATGTTTTCAAAGACTCGAGAAAAAGTTTCATGATCAGTCGGGGGAAACAAAATATTACACAATGGTTTTCAAATGTGATGACGTGCCCTAAAAGTGAAAGCAAATATTACAAAAATATACAAAGGGAATAGGGATACGACACAAAAAATCTTCTGTGTTACAAAAGAGTTGGCTAATCTTTCACATGGATCTTCCACACAAAATATAAATAGTGCAATCTCATCCTCATCCTCGACCCTGTTCCCGATATCCTTTTTCTATCAAGAGGACCGACTGTAGATTGTATCAAATATAAGTGGATCCATTCTCTCCATTTTTCTTCATGGAATACACATTCTCCTCTCGACATCCTTGCCGAGGAGAGTTATACAAATTTCAAACTTCAAGAAGACTGACAGAAAGAGAATGAGGAATTGCTCCAAGCAAAACATATAAGTATACGAGAATACGCTAGACTTACAACACAATACATGCTGACGATGTAAAAAAGTGTTGTGTGTGGGGCTACACACACAATAGAAACAGAATTCTACATCATCATCCTATTTTTCTTGGAATCCTTGTACTCTACATTCAAATACATTTCCTTCCGAGTTATAATTTAAGATTCAGACGGATGCGTCTCGCTTTCCCTCTCGATGTAATTGTTACAGCCGAAGGCATAAAAAAGGATACATTTTTCTTATCTTAATTGCAAAACTAAATCCCACAACGACATTTTTTCCTCAATGGTTATGCTTTTGAAGAAAAAATCTTTTACTTCACGCCTTCGGCATAAAAAATTTTGTGGATGTTTTGCACAGCTTGTACTTGACTTTTTGGAAAATTTACAGCTGCCTTTTATGGTTGGATTGGGGCTGGGGTATCCTACCAGAAAAAAATTAATGTAGGAAGGGAAGTAGTCTAAGGGATTCTTCGTGTCAGTTTTTCAATGAGGCATTAACGTTGGTTTCATTATAATCAGATTATATATAGGATTTTACTTTACAATGTGTATGACTTCATGTTCATATATAGTCACTCCTTTTGTTTCATTCTAGTTGTACTTGAATTTTTATAGGGTGACATTCTAAGTGTCTTTAGTTTAATAGTGTGACCTCTGCTGTATAAAAACTTGCTTCTGTTTTGTGTTTTCTGCACTGCATATATGCATATATTTTTACAGGAAAAAACTTAAGTAAGTATCGTATTTTCATTTTGACATTATTTACTGTGTGACGAATTTTTATCATCAGGTTTTCAACATGTCGTATTTAAACAACACGACAGCCTTGACATGTTTCACCCTTTCATTAAAGTTATCCTAACCCGTATAACGTCATAATTAAGTTTTGCGATTGAAGAGTTAGAGTTAGCTGCAATCGTTGTGTAATATTAATAATGTTCAGTCAGCAAAAATTTTCCAATCCCTCATCTGCAAAATCTTCTAGCAGCAAGTCCAGCCAAAACAAGCTCATGTGTGTACGTTTTGAAGGTCCTTCGAGCGTAATTCGTTAAAGTAATGATGATCTTCTGACCTGATTTAATTTGAAAGAATTTCCTTCCTTGCTTCCTTTTAAAATCACATAGCCTTCCAACCAATCCTACAGTTTTACTTGTGTACATGCATACACTTTTGGAAGCGTATAGTGTACTTTTATACGCTTAAATTTAATAGGGATTATGTTTAGATTTCCTTTTGATAATCCTCATCAAATTTCCACGCTCTGCTGCTGCTTATTTCATTTCCTTCCGTGGATCTGGAGGGAGCTACATTAAATTACATGAATAAATTACACAGCCGAAAGAAACTTCACGGTTTTCAGGTTTTGTGCAATATACACTCTCCATTCTAGGAAAGTCCATAGAAATACTGGCTCGTAACCAACTACCAAACATCGAATACAAAATAGGATAAGAAGAACTCACAACAACTATTTGCAGCACAACTCCCGCTTCATTACATAGGTTTCCAGTTTCCACCAGTTTCCGAATTTCTATTTTCTTCCATTGTATGAATAGTAAAGGAGAACATCTTTTTAGATGAGGTGTGAATAGTGATGATGAATAGTCGACATATTGGGTCGACGACATCCCATTCGTCGAATCTTAAGGATTCGTCTTAAACCCACATAAGGATTTGTAGATGTCAAGTATTTCAAAGGTTGTTTAACCCAATATTAAATTTTTTTGCGATGTTATTCAGAAATTTGTTCAATCAAAACTTTGCGATTTTCGTAATACATGAGTAAATTGAGGCTTGCGGCAATGTCTGAATGTGAAAGCTTATACTTGTATATGATACCGGTACAACATATGCTGTGATTAAATAGAAAAAATCTCATAGGAATGAATATAGTACTCCAAAAATTCTTCGCTCCACTGCATGTAGGATTCACCTGGTTTCTTCATTCAAGATTACATTCCATTACAAGTTCTCCGTACATATAAACATCACAAATGAAGCGGGACAGAATACTTACGTCGTCTTCACTTTTGAAATTTTAGCCTATGTGTGGTATCATTCTGAGATTCATGCTTAAAAAAGTTACAGTTGAAACTTGAGTAATCCGGAACTTCGGGATTTTAGAAGTTTACCCGTTGAGTGATTTGTCCTTCTAGCTATCCCTGTAAAGCGAATAATTTGAATTGAATTCATGTGGAACGATCGATTCCATCCTGTTTAGTTTGATCATGCATAACTTTTTGATCAATTCTACTTATTTATACGTACGAGGTTTTATATGTACACTAGCATAAATCCCCATTCAAATGAATGGTTGAACATTTCTTTTCAAAGAATTACTCTAAATACACAATTTATTAGACCAGACAACTTTGAGATCAAAA